>APFE031295331.1:33891-77772 GCA_000404065.3 Pinus taeda
TGTATTTAACCCATCCTCGTCCTGACCTTTCCTTTGTTGTTGGCCTTGTTGCTCGTTTATGCAAAACCCCCGTGAAAGTCATTGGAAAGAAGCTAAAAGAATACTTCGTTATGTTCGAGGTACAGTACAGTTTGGGATTCATTACAGTGCCAAAGCAGCTCCTCTATTAGTTGGTTTCACTGATTCTGATTGGGCTGGTAACCCTGATGATCGGAAGTCTACTGCCGGTTATGTCTTCACTCTTGGTTCAGGACCTATTACATGGGCTTGTAAGAAACAGGCTGCCATTTCTCTTTCGTCAGCAGAAGCAGAGTATCGTGGTGCCGTGGAAGCTAGTAAGGAAGCCTTTGGCTTCGTCAGATCCTATCAGATTTGGCTTTCAACAGCAGCATCCGACTACACTTTGGTGTGATAATCAAAGTGCCATTCAACTATGCAAAGATCCAATCCAACATCAGCGTAACAAACACATTGAACTGCACATGCACTTCATCAGAAAGCTCATTCATGACCATGTTCTTGAAGTGCAATATTGTTCAACAGATGATCAGGTTGCAGATATCTTTACAAAGGCTCTCACAGAGGTGAAGTTTACTAAACTTCGATTTATGGTTGGAGTTCAGGAAGTTGTCACTAAGGGGGGATAGGCTCTAGTGTCTCCTTCCTTCTCCTATTGTGTCATATTTTTAAATGCTTCAATCCTATCCCAAGTTGTTCTTAAGGGGGGATGTTTAGATATTCCGACACATAGGAAATAGTTAAGTTCAACTTGGTCTAGTATAGAGTTAGGTATAGAGTTAGGTAAAGTGTGTTTCTTTACCGTTGTACATTTTGTAACTTACAATCCGACGGTCACGATATGTAGTGATCGGACGGTTCATTCTCTCCTCGGTATTACCGACACTTGATCCGTGGCTTGACACCCGATTGGTCCATGAATTCTATTTAAAGCGCATGGAGGGTCATTTGTAGGTTAACTGTTCCTGAGAGAAGCTTATGTAAAATTTCATTCTTTTATTAATAAATTGCCTGAAGTGGCCGCGTTGGCTCAGGCCGTGGACTGTTTCCCTCTTTGAGGGTTTTAACCACGTCAAAAATACTGGTGTATTGATTTGTGATCTGTTTGTGAGCGGTGTCCTTTAGTATTCCGTCTGAGGAACTTACCCTGTAAATTCCTACAATTGATAATCAAGGCCATGAAATCTATTCTAGACTCCTTCCACAAGAAAATTATTATTGTTATTTAATTTTTAGTTTTGATTTTATGATTTGTTAAATCAAAAACATTCCACACACACATATGCATAGTCTAACTTATAGATGTAATGACCTCTTTCATGACATTTTTTCTAGTTAATTTAAACCAAAATTAGACAGAGATTTTTAAAAACTTTAGTTTAAGTTGTTTAATCTGTAGAATTCCAGTGCCCCCAAAATTTTTCAAGGCGCTGAATCCATTTATGCATTCAAAAATGTATCTTGGGCACCAAAAAATAACATTCTTACTTGAAATTATATTGTCGGATTTCGGTGAAAAAGGATATATATATAAACATTTTTGTTTGGTTAGCTTTCAAATTAAAGTTGTGTTTTCAAGTAAAATGGTGATAAAAATTATAAACATTCATTAAAGATAAAACAAGTAGTTTAATATCATTTTAAAAATCAAAATTTCAAAAATAAAATTAGTTAATACAAATGTAAACATTAATTTATTATTAATTTGTATAGTTTAATTTAATTTAATTAATTATCTTTTAGTGATTATAAAAATCAATAACTGGGTCAATCTTGTACTTATTTTGACCGCTACCACTATGACTTCTAGGTACTTATGTATGTCCCACTTGCTAACACAAATCTGCCAAATTTGAACCTAACACTTCATTTTCATGGCACTTACGAGTTAAAATTCCCAAAAAAATATAATTTCCAAACCTTAAAAATTAATTTATAGTTATTAGAATATTTATTTAAAAGTTTAAATGTTATAATATCTTAAAAAATTAAATTACCATGAATAGAAATATAATTTAAAATGGAGGAGTTTTCACTTTTGTTTTTTTTTTTTTTGTTTTGTTTTTAAATAGATATATAATAATAATTAAAAAACTTGAAAAAGTTTAAAAAAATCATTTTAAAAGGAGTTGTCTTTAGTGTGACTTTTTGGACTTTTCGGTGTCAAATCCAGTGGAAAATTTTGAAGTGAAATCTTAATTTGTGTTATTTAAACTAATTTTTTTGACTATATTTATGGATTCAACACCCTGAAAAACCCCTAAGACACTTCAATGGTGCAGAGGTTACCCATCAAACTCGTGATTTCATTAGATTCCTTTCGGATTTTAGAAAATTTACAGTGAAAAAACTCACCAAAAAACTTCTAAAAAATTACACTAAAAACAACTCAATTTTAAAATAACATGTTTCATCCTCGTTAAAAAAAACTTACAATATAATTGTTCACCTATAAATATAGATAACCCCAAAAAAATAAAATAATAACTATGATAACGATAAATCACATAATGAGACATAATTATTAATTAGATATGACTGATGCGTTGGAGTTACTCTGAAGTAAGAAAATATTGTTGTTTGTATCTTGTGTTTTTTCTAAAAATGTAAAATCACGAATTCAACGAGATTGAGATAGCACCGCTTGTAAAAGGAAGGTTAGGCGGGTAGATTTATCTTCCTTGTCTCCAGAGATATTAGAAAATGGTGCATCATTAACCACATTTTTATGTGTGGATAATAAAAATATTACGAAGAACACTTGGAAAAAAAAACAAGTCTGGTAGTTTGTTTTGTGCAAAAATGGCTATGGTAGAAAGGTTATAATCTACATAATTTTTTAAAAATACGATTTTGTTTAAAAGTGTGATTATAATAATTTAATTTATATTAAAAATTTTATGTGGAGGTTAAATATCTGTCATCTACCTAATAATTATTGACACTTAAATTAAAATTATAGAAGTTTTATTCTAAATTAGATATACTTATCAGCGTAAATATTTTTAATATATTAAAAAAAATAAGGGTGATAAGAATAGGGGTGGGAGCCATGCTATTTTTTCTCTTGGAGGAAAATTATTATTATTATATACTTAAGGTCTAGGCTTTGGGTCCAACAATGAAGTAGAAGCCTATACTATATTTCAAGGTTTATTTTTGGCATATATTCACAATTTCTCCAAGCTAATAATCTTTGGCAATTCTAAGATTATTATTTGTCATCTAGTGGTTGGTTCTCTCCCAAGGAACATCAAATTGTGAAATACCCTAAAAAAATAAGAAACCTCTTATCCAAATTCCTCTCTACTAAGTTGTTTCATATCTTGCGTTTGAATAATGGAGAGGGAAACCAATAAGAATGTCAGGGCACTAGTTTGGCCTTGGGAACTTTGTAGATCTACAGGCAAGAACTCAAAACTCCTATGAGTCAATGTCAGGGAGGGGACTGCATAATATCAATCAATTACATCTCATTGAGCACCAAGTGGCACAATATCCTGCTAGTATCCACACAACAAGCTATTATAAAGTTAATCATAAGTCACTGGCTGTCTACAACTCCCTTGTTTTGTCCCATGCAAGGAATGGAACGAGTCTATGGTGCAACCTCTTCAAGATAGTTAGCACATGGAAGGAGCTAATATGCTTTGGGCTTCAAGGATATTTGGGTCATTCCAATCCTGTCACCCTTATGCAATGCAAACAATAAGGAATATAGACTTGCATGAATTAGAGAGTACCGATCATGGAAGCGTCCTTCAGTTTTAGGACATGGGCAAGTTTATCCAAATGGGAAATCAAAGTCGATTGTTTCTCACATGGATACACAAAATTGGCAGTGAAGGAAGTGGGTGATAGATTAATGATCCATCTGTGGCAAGTCTATTTCCTATGGTGTGAATGACACTCTCTTTAGGTTTAGGTGGTATGAATTGTATACATCGTGTTGGATCGAGGGAAGTTCCATAATGAAAGTTGTTAGCAAAATGGGTTCAAATCAAATCTATTACATGTGTTCTACTTGCTATGAGATATATAAATATTTTGTATTTGTAGAAGTGGCATGGATTCATGCAGATTGGCTGTACCCAGTGAATAATTAGATTTGGATGTCTTGTAATTGAAAAGTAAAGCCTAAAGCAATGAATTTTTTAGTAAACTTCCAAATTATTTTGGAGAGGTCTCATCTCTTACCTATTTTTTGAGTCATATTGAAGTTTTTGTGGTTCTTGTTATTCTTTCTCAAGAACTCTTTGCTCTAAGTGGGAAAACTCTGAGTTATCAATTATGGATTAGTAGTGATCTGATATTGGGTAGTGCATTGTGTAGTCAATATTCCGATTTTCTTCGGGAATCTTTCAATATGAATTATGACATGCAAGACAAGGAACAATATTGGTTGCAAAAAGTTTACAAAGGTTGCAGAGGGTCCCTAACAACAAAGTTGGGTGCAGAGTGGGTTGATCTCTAACCCTTTTCCACTTTCCTTCATTTGGAAATTTTTGAATGAGGATTAGCCCCTCGACCTTAAAATATTGGGGTTCCTTCAATTCCTATTGGTTAGGGCATTGGAGCAACATAGAAGAAGAGGGTCCAAATAAATTCAAAAAATGTCTAGGAAAATTGGAGCACAAGAGCAACAAATGGAGGAGCGATTGAAGCAATTGCAAGAATAAATTATTGAACTTCAATTGAAGTGCAATCAATTGGTATCCAATGTTACTTCAACAATTGAGTTCCTCGTTGATCATAAAATTATAATTCATTATGAGGGTATTAGATATGAATGAAGCATGAAGAAAAGAACAATATCTTTCGTCACCCAAGAGGATCAAGAAATTGAAAGTTGGTTGGAAGGAAAGAATAAGGACACTCTACTATAGAATTTTTTTGTGAGTTAAGTGAAGCAAAAAAGTAATTAGAGGGACCTAGTCTCATTATGGATGTAATGCTATTAAATAGGAAGCAAATGAAAGAATATATCAATGCACTATGAGCCACATGGGGAAATGAATTTAATCAACTTGTTGATTTCCTTGAGGATCAAATTGATAAATGGTTATTATTCATTCTGTCACTAATCCAAAATTAGGAAGGGAACAAAATGAAATACAAATTTATAACCAAAATACATAGATATAATGAAACTTGATTTCTATTAATAAATGGAAGGTGTTGAAAGTTTAAAAATGCAAAATGCAAACAAGTTAGCTTGAATGGTGGTAGCTTATCTCTGAGAAGAGATGTGACGACTACATGTGTTAAATTTTCAGATTATTTTATGCTATATCGATTACTTTAGCCCAATTCAATATTTCAATTAGCAATCTTTCTAATAACAATTAGTCTTTCCAATCATCAATAGTATTTGAAGATCGAACAATCAATGCAATGACAAAGGAGACAATCAACACATCAACAAGAGACACCAGGTTTGGTCAAAGGCTAGGGAAAAACCCCACAAGGGGGAAAACCCTTTGAAATTCTTCTTCTATTAGATTGTCATAAAATGTTCAACAGAGAGTACAACGAGCCCAATATAATATCATGCAACAAAACAAGTCAACAACATTCACAAATATGTTTCAAACATCAGAATATATAAGAGACAACTTTTCTTATCTGCGGTCAATGGTTAATTTCATTCAAACTTCTCGGTCGCTTGGAGGAGGAGCTATGCGAGTGACTAAAGGCCTCCAGTTGCTCCCTTGAGCCCACAAACCAACAATTGTGGTCTAATTTCTCCTGTGACAAGTCAACGACTATAACCCAAAAACCCTAAAATAGATGCGAGCCTTGGACCCTGTAATTTCAGACCTTTGCGAACTTGTTTTGTCTTCCCAGCCTCATACTTATGCAAAAAAATCAATGAAGAAGAGAATAAGAATATGCTTGGTGATGTCCGAATGAGCTTGAGGTCACCTGTATTTATAGGCTTCCAAGGGTGACCAATTTACATTAGAGTCAACCTGTCCAAATGTGCATATGAGGGATTTTCTTCATAAGTATACTTTCCCTTATCCAAATTTGATGATCTTTATGTTGGTTTTGGTCCTCTTGAAAAGAGGAGTTCAATGCAATCATTTTATATGTAAAATGAGTTGTCTAAAGTGGAATTTGACCTTATTTTGATAATTTAACAATGTGCCTTCCTCAAAGTGACTTATAGTGAGGCCAAAAGGCCTTTTTAACATCAGAAGCAATGAATAAGCCCTAGACATAAAAAAACCCAACCCTAGGATATGAAACGACAAAAGGATTATGGGACCCATTGGGGTTAGTCGGTACACCAACTTCCTAGGGTCATAACTTTTGCATACAATATTCATTTGGCGTGCTCGGTAGCAGGTTGGAGAGGTCTAGCAAATAATTACACATTTCAGAGCAACCCAAGCTTTGCATATGGCTATAATTTGGATTCTTACCATGTCAAAAAAAATCATTTAGGGCCTCAAAATGACCCCGAAAGTTTAAGACCCAAAAAACTATAATTAAAAATTGCCAAGATGGAGAACTGTAGAAAAAAAGCCAAGTGAAGTAGGTTGATGGCCACCAATAAGTACCTGGATTAGTCCTCCCACTTAAGAAGAAACAGTCTCCATTGTGTTGAGTTCACTTGTCAAATGGGGAAAATTATGCTGAATTTTTCTCCTAGTAAGCCAGTTTCCTTGGTGAGTATCCTTTGTCTTGGTGTCCATTATTTGATCCTTTGTAGTTTGTTCGATGTATTTAGGATTGAGTTTTGTGGGGGCCATTTGCTTTCCTGCCTCCAAGGTGTCCAACATAGGTGGATAATATGGTCGAAGCAACTTCACATTGAACACTAGGTGTAAATCAAGAAATGGGGAAATGCTTAATCACCCACCACCTTTGTGATTGTGTGCGACCCATATTAGAGTGGTCTGAGCTTCCTATTGGGGCTCGTGAGGAACTGTTCTATAAGTGTAACCACACCTTATCTCAAACCCATAACTTGTGTGGAACCATGTGTTCTTCATGTCATTGTTTATACTTGGCATTGGCTTTTTGCAGGATATCAAAGACCTGTTGTTGGAGTTTTTTATTTTCTCAACAAATTTGGCTGCCTTGTTTTCCTTAATCTAAGCATGGGAGGAATCAGTTGGTGAGGATTTAATGGGCATAACTACTTCAATTGGGGCTAATGTTTGGAACCCCAAGCACACCTAAAAAGGACTATGGCCAATATACATGTGGAGGGATTTTTATGTAACTATGTTGAACATATGGAAGGTTTTTATCCCATGTACATGGGTACTTGGAGTTGTAGATGCACAAGATATGCATAATCATCCAATTGACCACTTCATTTTGTCCATCTAATTGGGGATGAAACACAATCAATTTAGTCAACTTGGTATCCATGAGACACCATAGGTTGGACCAAAAGGTGCCAAGGAACACGGTTTCCATATCTAGAATAATGGTATGAGGTAGCCATAAATTAAACCAAACCTACTCAAAGAAGAGTTTTGCAGTGGTACTCTTCTTGCACCGTGACAAAATGGCCATCTTAGGGAACCAATTAACCAAGACAAACACACAATCATTGTCATGCTTAATGGATGGAAAACTTAACATGTAATTCATGAAGACTAACTCCTAGGGCTTATGCGAGGTAGGTAGAGGAGTGTACAACCTCTGCTTTTTGTTTGTTGGTTTAACAATGGCACAAGAAGTGCATGATCTAATATATTTTTGAACATCCTGTTAAATCTTTGGCCAGTAGAAATACTATTGAATTACTGATATTGTCTTCTCCACACCAAAGTTCCCTACCTCCCGATTGTAATGTTCATCCCATATTAGATTTGCATGCTCACTTGAAGTAACACATAGGTGGCCCAGGTAGCACAATAATTCCTTTTTGAGGTGGATGTCTAGAACTTTGTTACCTGCCATCTACATCTAATATGTGGAAGCGAAGTTCGAGTCAATGTTGTATAATTGTGGCCACCTAAAGGTCTCATGTACACAAGAATTAAGATCTGTGATTAATGCCATAAGTGGGGGATCACTAAGGTAGTTTGCGACATTATTGATGATACCCTTCTTGTATTTGTTGTTCAAATGGAATTGTTGCAGGTATGTGGACCATTTTTGATGGCATTCATTCTATAAATTCCCTTCTGTCTTCATAAAATTTGGATGCATGTGATTAATGTGGATGATCATCTCCTTCCCCATAATATAATTCTTCCATTACCAGTAGGCCTGCATGATGGAGTACTTATACTTATCATAGGTGGGGTATCTTCGAACAATATCAGAAAGTGTTTCACTATGATAGGTCACCAAATGTCTTTCCTAAGTTAGGACTGCACCAACAACATAGTCAAAGGCATCTGTCTCAATCTCAAATGGCTATTGCAATTCTGATAGGGTGAGGATTGGTGTAGAGAAAAGACAGTGTTTTAGACCATCGAATGCCTTCTATTGTGACTTAGACAAAAAAAGTTTGCTTTTTTTCCTACCTTGGTAACTTAAGTTAAGGGATGAGCGATATAAGAGAAACCCAAAATGAATCTTTGATAGAAGTTAGCAAGGCCCAAGAAGCTACAAAGCTCTGTTAGAGTCGTCAGGGCTAGCCAATCCCGAATGACTTAGATCCTAACTAGATCTACATGCACATCTTGCTCATGAACAATGTAACCTAGGTATTGGACCTTGTTCATGTTGAAGGAACATTTTTCAAGTTAACACATAGCTTGTGTTGTTGTAGAGTGTGAAGGACATGTTGAATATGTTGTAAGTGTTCTACCCAACTCTTACTGAACATGAGGATATCATCCACATATACAACCACAAAAGAATTAGTGAAAGTCCACAAGATATCATCCATTAGCCTCATGAAAGTTATTGGTGCATTTTTCAAACCAAAAGGCATAACCAACCTTCAAAAAAACCCTCCTTGGACTTGAAAGCAGTCTTTTATAAATCAGTTAGTTCTATTGGGACTTAGTGGTATCCAAGCTTCAAATCAATCTTATGGAAGTACTTGGCCCCCTCGAGCTGGTCAAGAAGGTCATTAATCCAGGGAATTGAGTATTGATTCCTGTGTGATTTTGTTCAAGGCCCAATAATCAATGCAGACTCATTAGGTCCCGCCTTTCTTCTGCACGAGTACAATTTGATTTCCACATGGTGAGGAACTTGGATAGATGTACTGTTTTTGAAGTAGCTCTTGGATCTGGTGCTTCATTTCATCATTTTCTACAAGAGAGTGGAGATATATGGGCCCATTGGGTAGAGGTGTTTTAGGGGTCATATTGATTGAATGCTTGACTTGACAATGCAATGGTTCCCTAGTGGGTGAGGAGAAGACGTCTTTGTATTCTTCCATGACCGTGTCCACTTGCTTCTACCTCATGGATGAATCCTATGTGGAGGCTATGGATGTGACCACAATCTTCTTCTTTCTTTGAGAGTGAATCAGGAAGAAGACAAATTTTTTGGTACGAGAGATGACGTTACTATAGTGTAGAATTGAGGCTTCTGTGATCAGTCATGTTTATAAGAAGAGCTTCAGCGTAAATCACATGATAAAGACCTTTGTCGACGCGTTTCGAACCAACCAGTGTGGTTCATCGTCAGGACAAGTTGAAGCAACAGATCCAGCCTAGCAAGATAAATAGTCCGAGCAGAGATTCCAACGGCTAATTTAACGGCTAACCTAACGGCTAATTTTTCTAATAGACCCAAGTCAAACTTAATTTAATATAATATCGTTATTGTTTTAAATTAATATTATTATAATTTATTTTATGGTACTAAGTTAAAATTAGGTCCAAGTTATATAAATGTATGGATAATTAAAAATTAATTTTATAACCTATTTAAACTAATAATGCTATCTATAAATTATTATTAATATTATATGTATTAATTTAAATTAATTTTATGGGAAAAATCTAAATTAGGTAAGAATATCAATTCATGGTTAGTTTTGAAATTAATTTATTGATTAAATTAATTAAATTGATATATTTATATTAAAATATTTTATAATAATTCTTTATATATAAGTAATTATTAATATTATATGTATTAATTTTAAATGGGAAAAAACCAAATTAGGTAAGAATATCAATTCAGGTTAGTTTTAAAATTAATTTAATGATTATTTTAAATCAAAATATAAAAATATAAAAATATTAGGATGGGGTTATATATAATATTATTACTTAATATACATGGTAATATAAATATTACTAATACTAAGAGAATCTATATTAGTTATAAAAATATGTTTATAATTTAAAAATTAATTCAATAATTTATTATTTAATAAAAAGTATGCTAATTTATTATTGAATTATTATTTGTTTTAAGGTTATATTTTATATTATTGTTATATTATTAGTATTAATTCATAGTTAATTCTATGTAAAAAGATAAATTAGGTAAAACATATGACCAATACAAATGCGATTAGTTTTTAGGAAATTAAAATAATGAATTATTTAAATTAATCCTATAACTATAAATCATATATGAAAATCTATGACATAAAGTAAGAAGAAAGAAAATCTTAATGACCTAAATCGTCAACAACAAAAAGAAAAAAGAAAAAAGACGAATGCACTGATACCTGCTATCTATGCCAATAGTTACACGGGATTCTACAAAATGAACCCAACTAGAACACAAGAGGAGAAGAAGACAAAAACTAAAGGAAACCCCAGATCAAAGGCGAAAGAGGAAGGATCGGAAGGACCCTAGGGGAACGAAGCCAGATAAAGAACAAAGGGACGGGGGGGGGGGCGGATGAAGACACACTAAGAAGACAGGGCGGGGATCCAACATCTACTAACCTTCCAGCCATCATCTCTGTTGAGATTAATCGGCCTCTTTTCAATTTCTAAAGCTTCCCTTAACTTATGATGATGGAATTGCGCTACCTTGGCAATAACTTTGGCCTCCTCAATACATACATGATGACTCGTCTTGTCCACATGCTCCGCTAAGGCCGAAGACTTAGTTCTCCCATGTCTCAGGTCAGCTGCATGTTCACAGATTCTTTGCTGAATGGAGCGCCCTGTTTCCCCTATATAGGGTGTCCCACATTAGCAAGGAATCAAATACACACCCTTCATGTCCATAGGGTTAACAGGATCTTTCACGGATTGAAGGGAATTATGAATGGTTTTGAGGGGCCTGAAGGTTGAGGGAATGTCAAACTTACTGAGGATTCGAGCTATCTTGTCTGTGGTCCCCTGGATATACGGAGATGGACACCTAGATGGCGTTCCTTAGGCTCTTTCTTCTTAAGCGCATTACTGGAGGCCTTAAGGAAAGCTTTCCGACCTAGGTGCCTGCTATATCCGTTTTCCAAAAAGACATCAAGGAGGTGGGATCTCTCTTTATCCAGGCTCTCATTATCTGAAATCCTGAGGGCACGAGTGGCCAAGGTATTAAGAACCCCCATCTTCTGCGCAGGGAAATGATGGGAATCAGCATGAAGATACTACTCCGTGTGCGTTTTCTTGCGGAACACAGAGTGGGAGAGAGAGTCGTCGTCCTTCTTAGAAATAAGAATATCAAGAAAAGGGAGGCTGCCATTGACCTCGTTTTCCATGGTGAACTTAATAGCTGAGGACTGGCTGTTGAGGTGATAGAGGAAATGATCCAGCTCCTCATGGCCATGGGGCCAGATGACATTAGTGTCATCTACATACCTTTTCCAAAGCTTCGGAAGGAGACGCGATGAGGCTAGGGCTTTGGCCTCGAAATCTTCCATAAAAAGATTTGCCACTATCGGGGAGAGGGGGGAACCCATTGCAACACCACAAGTCTGCTCAAAGAACTCACCTTCGAAACAGAAGAATGTTGAAGTGAGACATACCTCAACCAGATGAGCGGTATCTGGATCTGTAAGCCGATAGATCACTTCCATGGCCTCTTTTATGGGGATACAAGTGAACAAAGAGACCACATCAAAGCTGACAAGAATGTCATCAGGCTCAAGCCTAATATCCTTGAGATCCTTAATGAAGGAAGCAGAGTCCTTCACGAAGGAATCAGTGCGACCAACCAGGGGTTTAAGCTTAAGAGCCAGAAACTTAGCTAGAAGGTAGGTCGGGCCCCCGATGGTGTTGACAATCGACCTCAGAGGTGCCCCTTCCTTATGAATTTTAGGCACCCCATAGATTCTAGGAGCAATGGGATTGCTTTCAATGAGCTTGCGGGACAAGGAACTCACAGAGCTACTAGACTTGATGGCGAGAGCCACTGCCTTAGAGACTTTCTTAAGAGGGTTCTTGGCAAGTTTTTTATAACTGCCACTATTGTGATGATGATCTAACATTTTATTACGGTAATCCTCTTTGTTGAGAATGACCGTCGCCCCTCCTTTGTCCGCCTTGAGGACCACAATATCCTCATTCTAATTTAGGGACTTAAGGGCACAGAACTCCTCCTTACTGAGGTTGCTCCGAGGGGGCTTAGCCTTCCTGAGGACGACAGCACAATCTTGCCTGATAGCGTCCTTAATGTTATCAGGTAGATCTTTAATTCCATGCTCCACGTCACAGATAATGTCATCAACAGGGATTTTTCTAGGGGAAAGGGCAAAGTTTAAGCCCTTGCTTAAGAGGTGCTTAGCAAAAATCAAAGAAATGGATGTACATGGAGCTACCTCTGGTATCTCGTATAATTGTCTGCTCAAAGTAATATAACATTAAGAGGTCTAGAGTCATATACAATGTGATATTTCCACAAGTATGGTTGACCTAAAATAACATCACAAACTTCACGGGCAAGAATATCACATGATACCTCATCCTTGAAGGGCTTGATATTGTAGGGTAAGTGACACTGGTAGCTGATGTGGAGATCTCACCCTTGGTGGAGCCACCTGATGGTGTATGGTTGTAGGTGTGGTGTTGTTGGCGAGTCCAATCGCTTGAAAACCTTTATTGAGATGAGCTTCTTTTGACTTCTTCTATCGAGAATGAAATGCAATGGAGCACCCTTCCCCCACTTATGTGAGTGAAAGAGGCACACAAATTCCTTAGGATCTTCGATCTCACTTTGCTGGACATTGGTGGTGGAAACAATGGCACTAGGTTCTGCATAAATGATCTACCTCCCCATGTTTAGGTCTGATTTAGGGTCATAACTCACATTTGACTCCAAGGATTTTAACTCTCCCACCAATGACTGCTTTGTGCGACATTCATTGATGTTATAAGCAGGCCTCCTATGGAACTTGCACCACTTTCCCATCTCCCTCTTCATCTTCCCGTTACCATTCTTTGTGTGTGTCTTAGATGGGTTGTCTTGTGTGGTCCACCTTGGTTGTGTGCCCTTACCCTGCTTATGCTATGAGGGATTCACATATCCAAAGTCTCACTTCTTATGTTTAAATTTTTCTTCTTAATTTTGACAACATATTGATATGTTATGCCAAGTGAGGAGATGTTTAGGAATGCCATTTTTGTTTTAATGTATCTGTGTAGACAACCATGATACTTGAGCACCAGATGTCAATTAAAGTCTTTGATACTCACCTTGGTGCACAAGGTATGGAAGATATTTGTGAACTGTGGCACTGTTTGGTCCTTCTCCTACCATAGTGTGGTTTGTCTCATGTACTGGTCTTCGTAGCTTCCAACAGGGTAATATTATCTCTTAATAACATCCCTAAATGAGTCCCAAGTGGGTGTGGCTGTAAATAGTGTGGATTCCTCCGTGGCCATTTACTCACTTTAAGTCTGCCACCAATCTTTGACATGGGGGCCAACCTTAAGGAGTGTAAAGGTAATATTTTCTCCATTGGAAAAATTGTAGACTCAAATCTACCCTTCTAGCATATTTAACCTTTTTTCTAGCGCATCCACATCAATCTGGCCTTCAATTATAGGAATATAATGATTAAATTATACTTTGAATGGGGTGGCACCTCCAAAGTAGTCAATTAATGAAGATGGATTGCCTATTGGAATCCATTGAAGGATCTTGGCAAAATTTTCTATCATTTCATTCCTTTGTCATGCAAGGGCTTCCTCAAGCAATACTTTAATATGAAGTCATGCTCCCTTTTCTTTCTTTTCTTCCACCATTGATGGTCATAGGGGCGAGAGGGTATGATCTTACAAGGGCTCAAGAGGTTCGAGTCCCAACCCTTTGTACCCCATCCTCGTTGGGGACATGCACAAAAAAAACAAATAAAGAGAAAACCACTTTGATACCATTGATCCAGATTTATGAAGGGAATGAAATGAAATAGATATTTATAACCGAAATAGAAAGATACAATGAAACTTGACTTCTATTAATAAATGAGAAGAGTTAAAACTATAAAAATTCAGAATGGAAACAACCTAGCTCGAATGGTGGTAGCTTATCTATGAGAAGAGATGTGATGGATACGTGCCTTCACCAATTACAATGAGGCTGGAAGGCCCTTTTAACATTAGAAGTAATGAGGAAACCCTATACATCCAATAAACTAACACTAGGAGATGAAAGGTCAAAAGGATTATGGGCCCCAAATTCGTAGGGTCATAAATTTTGCATACAATATTTGTTTAGCGTGGTCGATAACCCATTGGAAAGGTCCATTTGAGATTACACATGTCAAAGTGACCCATGCTTTACTTATGGCTACAACTTGGGTCCCTACCATGTCAAAAAAACATTATTCAAGGCCTCAAAATGGCCCTTGAAGTTTAGGACCCGAAAAACAGTAGAAAGACTACCAAGATGGAGAAATGTGGATAATCATTACTTCCACATCAAAATAGGACTCAATGAGGGCACAAATAATTATGCCAAGCTTATGGCTCTGAAGCTACTTCTGATATTTGCTCATGAACATAACATTCATTCTCTTCAACTCTTTGGGGAGTCACAACTGACCATCAACTAGATTAAAGGTTCACACAGATGTCACAACTTAAGGATCCAACCACTGGTGAATGATATAAATCGTCTAAAATTTGTTTTCATCTCTTTTTATGTCTTTCATATCTATAGGGAACATAATGCCACAATAGACACCCTCTCTAAAGAGGGTATTCCATTGGCTCTGGGTCATTGTTGATCACAAAATTTCAAAAGAGTAAGGTATATGAGTTCTATCACTAGCCTTTGTTTTAAGAAGACAACTCAGACTAGTATGCTATGTTCGACGCTTAGTTTTTTTGGCCTTTTCTACACCATCAACCTATCCACTGTGGATTGTCCCCATAGTCCTGCTTTTGATTTGGTTTATCATATGTAAATACTCTTAAAGGTTATTATGACAACCTCTATCACAATATATATTTTTATATAACGGTCCCCTATATGGAAACACTTATCAACATATATCTTCATCATATGAATACATATTTGACATGTATAAATATTATGTAATTTTATTTTATTTATTATTTATTTATTTATTTTATTTTATTTTATTTATTTTATTTTATTTTATTATTTATTTATTTATTTTTTTTTTTTTTTTTTTTTTTTTTTTTTTTTTTTTTTTTTTTTTTTTTTTTTTTTTTTTTAATTTTATTTATATATATATATATATATATATATATATATATAATATATATATTTTTTATTATTATTATATATATTATTTTTTTTTTTTTCTAATTAATATTTTTTGTTTTTGTTTTGTTTGTTTGTTTTTCTTTTCTTTTCTTTTTGAGGATACAAAAAGGTGGATAACTAGGCTTTGAGCTAGTGGAGTAGTTGGATGGTCACCAATACCCACCTCGACGAGTCACTAGAAATGAAGACCGATTTGATATAGTGCACCAAGGTGGTGTTGATTTGAAAGGTATTGAAGTGAGCTATTCAAGATACATGTGAAGTAAGAAGCTATCGTGGCACCATTAATATATTTTGTTGAGCAATGATTCAAAAAAAGGTTTGAGAAGGTAACTACCTTGAAATAACCACTCAACAGTTATGGCAACTCAACTTCTTGGATGCACCCTATGTTACAAAGAAAAAAAATTAACACAACAAAGGGACTTCTTCTAGCATTATAAGTAAAATTCCTAACCTTTGGTCTTCCTATCCTTCTTCTCACTTATAAATCAACCACCCTTTTGTCTATGGATATTTCCAAGTATTAAGGCCAATAACTAATTGTTGCTTATTTTCTTCTAGGTCCTCACTTATGCTATATGGTTCATGGGAGCCCGGTCCATGTCCTTAAATGGACGAATGCATTTACTTTGATCGAATAACATAGACTTTATAAAACATTTACATATTTTAAGGTTCCATAGAGAAATATTTGAGAATACATCTCTAGTGTGACATATGAACTTTGAACTTTAAATTATAAGATTTCAAGGGTATATATATCTACTCATCCTTACGATTTTAATTGAATTTTTTAAAGTTCTTTGAAAGTGTGTACCATGATTTCTTTGTCTCCCCCAATTGCTTGATATTCTTACATAGAGTTTTGTTAAATATTTGTGAAACACATGAGTTATGAATGTGATGTCGATATGGGTACCTTTGTTCATATATATTATATTTTATGAGTTTCTAAAGCCTTATCCCATCTCAAGCTTCTTTGTTTGTTTTTCTTTGAAACTTATTTTTGTACGATAAATAGTAGCACCACCTCTTTAAAAATGAGGGGGGACCTCAAATGTTCTCTTGAGATTTGGCCAATCCCAATGATTAACATCTATCAAAAGAGAAAGGAGCACAAACAATATTTTAATTCACTAAATGAAATTTCTTCTGATTTTCTTTTCCCTCTTCCCACATGAAGTTTTTAAGGTCTTTAGATATTTAGAACATGATTCTAGCTAGAGCTAATAAAGAATAAAACTAATAATGGGAAGGGATGATAGAGTGACTTTTAGTAGAACCATTATGCTAGTAGGAGTTAGCCATTAATATCCCAAGCTTTATTTTTATTTATTTTTGAGAGAGAATTAACCTCTTGAGAGGAGGGCAGATAGTGAAGGTTGATTTATATAACTATGTAGGAAAATAAGTGCCACTCTTCTTTGTAGGGAAATGCAAGGATTCTTGCAATGGCACCTAAGACTTGCTTGTTTATGTTCTAGCGATATATTAAGGATTTGTACTTTTTAATCTGCCTTACAAAATCTTGAAGAAATAAGTCTAGATCTTTTTCTCCAATCTAGATGCCATGGTGATGGAAGCTCCTCCCTAAAGGATTGTATTATCAACAAATTGAGAGTGGTTGATTTTTTTTTAACTCTAACAATTTTTATACTTGGATTGGAACATGTAATTATTTATTTTTCACATTTCTCGTTGAGGGAATCTACCAAAATAATGAAGAGAAAGGGGGAATCCTTGTCTTAGACCTCTTTTTGTAGGGAAGAAGGAGTTGGATTTTTCTTTGACCAAGGAGAAGATCTAAGGGGAAGAGATACAAGCTTCAATCCAATTAATAAAGTGATGGCAATACCCAAATGTAGCTAAAATTTGAAAGAGAAAGGAGTGTTGCACTCTATCAAAAATGTTTTCAATGTACAACTTGATTTCCATACCTTTGTTCCCATAAGATTTGTTGGAATGAATAGCTTGTTGGGCAATCACTACGTTATCCAAAATTGCCTTGTTGGAAAGAAAACCACCTTGACTTTCCAAGATGATCTTAGAGAGGAAGGGTTTAAGTTTGTTGGTTATAATTTTTGAGAAGATCTTATAGGAGACATTGCAAAGGGAGTTAGTTCTAGACATGGAAAATTAAGAGGAGTTGTATTTTTTAGGAATTAAAGCCAGGAAGGTGGAGTTTATCGCACCCCCCATGCAAGAATTGTGCATGTATTTCAACGTTATAATAAGATCAAAATTGATGGTATTCCAATAAGTCTTCACACAAAAAATTGTTGTCAAACCATCAAGGTTAGGGGCTTTGTCCAATTCGGTGCTCTAGATGACCTCCATCACTTCTTTTTCCTCAATCTCCTACATAAAAGAGAGGTTGTCTTCAGGGGTAATAAGACCAGTGATATTTTTAAGCATCTTTGTCATTGTTTCCAAGTTTGGGGTTGGGGGAATGAAGAACAAATCTTGGAAACAGAGGGAGGATTCATTTTTCATGTTAGGGAAATTAGAGAGAGATTTTACATCAAAGGTATTAATAAAGGATATATTATTTTTCCATTTATGAGAAAAATCTTGGTTATGAAAGTGCGAGGTATTTTTATCCCTAGTTGCTACCTAAAGATGACAAGAGTTTTTTCGAAAAAGTATCGTCCGGATTATCCACAGTACTATGTTCACTATGTCGACGTTTCGAACCCCAAAGGGGATCCATCATCAGGACATAAAATGAATGATAGATTGAGAGAAGAATCTATAAAAGGAATGAAATGATAGATTGAGAGAAGATGTATTCACTGACGAGTTTTGCTCTTTTGTATAACCTATTTATAGGAGTGGTAGGTGTCTTTCTCCCACTGGAGAAGGAGAGGAGTGACTAGGGCATGATCAATTTGGGTAATGGTAGATTCAAGACTGCCTTTACGAGTTTTGAATTCTTAATTAGGGGGAATGTAGGAGGATTTGGTCCATTCTTTGAGGGAAAATTTGGATATAAAAAATTCTATTCTGATATGTGGGTGTCAATAATATAAGTATTCAAATATCGTTGAATGACATCCATAGCATTGGGTCCTGAAGCCAAAGAGACTTGAAGCAAAAAGAAATGAGACCCAAGCATTGAGTTGGCTGAAAAAGTAGGGAGATGGGATGATGATTAGAGGTAGATCAAGGAATGTTTTTGGAAGTGATGAGTAGGGGATCAAGAAGAAAGGAATGATGTTGTTGAGTCCTCAACAAACCCCCCTTAATTTTTGTTAAAAATAAAGCTCCCCAAATCAAATTTTTGAAAATTTGATTTCCTTTTCAATACTTTTCTTGATTTTAAGTGCGATTTTTTATTATTATCAAAAAGCTTATTTCTTTTGTATTTGATCCTTTTAATTTTCTTGGGTTTTGTGTGATGATTCTTTTGACTTATGATAAGTCTTGATTATTGAAAGTTTTTTTTTTTGTAATCTGAGTATGACCTTTTCTATTAACAAAATAATATATACAACAGCTTCAGAATGGTCTCACCCCACCCCGAAGGGAAACCGGGTCTCTTGACCATCCAAAATTGTCACATTAAACCAAAAATGAGAATTAGCCACCGTTTCAAACCCGGTTTCCTGATCAGTTTCTGTTTCTAAAACCATACTATTATCTACATACTGCTTCCTACATGTAAAGACAGCAAAAGATTTCATGCCTACAGAAAAACAAAGCGAGGAATCTCCCAAAAAAGCAAGAACATGCCTTTGAACACTACTTTTCAGGTTCAGCTTGCTGGCCTTTCTCCTTTTTCACCAGCACTCCACTTGCCACGAGCTGCTGCTGCAGGTCCTCCAGTCTTTTTTCTTGTAGGAGCATGGTGATAACTATGTCCTTCAATTCCTTTTTCACATTAGGGAGACTCTGAACCATTTCTGCCATCTCCATGGCTACCTGCTCTAAAGCTTTTGCCATGAGTCGCTTCATGACCCAATACAAATGGAGAGACTGTTTGTAGAGGGTCATTCTTCCTCTGGTATGGCCAGGATCAGGCATAGTGGCTACCCAATCTTCCATTTCTTCTTCTGATTGAGCCTGCATAGCATCTTCCTCCCAATGCTCCATTATTCTCCTAATTTTTGGGTTTGAATTCTCCCTGTACTCCTGCTCAGCAATTCTTATTCGATCGCCGATAGTTTGTCTAGTCCGCATGGTATCATCTCCCGCCACGGGTTCATCATCCGTCTCCTGGAGAGGGCTGCACTGACGCCCCCTCCGGCTTCTACCCTCTGCCACATCCTTTCCCTGACGGCCACCTCGGCCCCTTCGGCCTCGACCTCTTCTCCCTCTGCCGCGCAGGCCTCCCCTGCCCGTGCCAACGAAGCGACCCATGCCATCATCTGCATCCTTGTTCTCTGCGCCCGGTAATCGTTTCCATCGATTTCTCCAGGCCTCCTCTTCCTGGTTACCCTGCGGCTCCTCGTTTTCCTCTTCTGAAATCTCAACAAACTGAACATGCGGTTTCCCCTCAGCATCCACCTTCCGCTTGCCCTTCAAGTCTGCAGGGAGTTTATGATGGTCCTCATGCCCCCCGCTTCGCAGCCATCTCCGCCCGCTTCCCCTGCCTTCCCCTTCCATTATCCCTCTTCCACTACAGCTTCCGCCTCTCGCCTTCCTGACAGTAGCTATCCCAACCCAGCAGCGCACCGGGTAACTGCAAACAAGAATTAAGCGGTCCTCACAGCGAATAATCCCTCTCTTTCTTCCGGTCTTAACACCCCTCGTCCCGTCTGTATCATTGCTGAAGTAATGGCGGTAGATACTCCCAAGGACCATCACATAATGATTCAACCTGTTCGCCGTCCTTCCGTCCCGTCCGCTGCTCAGAGCACCTGCACCACTAAACCCAGGATCTGCATTCTCCCTCTGTCGGCCGCTCCACTTGCCTGTATCATTCCTGCCTTGATCATTCACAATTAATCCTTTGATCGTGCGCCGCCAGGACGTCACATAACTCCACGCCAGCTCATCCAGCCCGATCGGGCGGTTGATTATTGAAAGTTGTTTTATCATATTCTTCTTATATACTAGGAGTTGTGAATTTTTATGTTCCATTAAATTTTTTCTCATTTCAATGATTAAATACGCACTCATATGGACATAGAGAAATGATTGCATTTTTTTTTTTGCTCTAAATTGAATTTAATCAATTTTGAACATCCTTGCCCACTATTAGTTTTCAAGGCTTAATTATAATAGGCATTTTGACAAATTAGAACAATTTAACTACAACTTGATCATATCCACCTTATCCTATGTCTTGAAAAGAATATATATATGGATGAATGAAGGTAACCAAGTGGATTTCAATTTGGACGATGCGTCATTTTTATGAACCCTTTAGTTTGGTTAAAAAAGAATACCTTTTCCATATTTCTGTACTCTTTGGAAAGTTGAGAAAATTCATCTCTTTTCAAATTTTGAAGATTATGGGTTCATCACTATTGGAATTTATTGCCTTCAAACATAAAGATGAAGATTAGTTTTTTAAATATTGATATGTTTTGTTTTTATTTTCAAATATAAATATCTTTAATAGTTTTTTTTGTTTATTAGTTTTTAATTTTAATTTTTATAAGTAATGTAAAGAAATTCACACAGATAAACTTTGGGAGAACGTACATTGCAACTTGCTTCCCTCGCATGAACACGATGGCACCCCATAATCATTCATTATGCTCTTTGGTAAGAAAGAAAAAGGATGGCGTCAGGTGGTGCCGACGTCCCTCCTTGGGCACCCTTTTAATCACCCTCCATTGCATGCCAGTCAGTGGATGCAATGATGAGCTTAGCAGTTTGTATGAGCAAAAACAATGCCTTTCATGCTGATTCTCTCCCCCCACTTGGTAATGGGTCTAGTGATAAGCATCCTCTGGTTGTCTCGACCCTTGAACACACTTATAACAGTGGGAGTGGCTTTCAAACATCCTCAACTTATTCAATTCACAGGGTGGTCTTTGAGCCCGAAGGGGTTTATTTTAACTATGTCAGTTCGCTATCAAAATTGAAATTTTGTTTACATTGGCTAAAATAATTCTTGTTAATTAAATAAAAAATAAAAAATACGAAACTGTTGGAAAATCGCTTTTTCGATCTTCCTGAAAAGTATGTGACTGAAACAACACTTAAAAATAGAATTCCAGGCTGCTTGATACATACAATAAAATAAAAGAACACCTCTCTCGAGATGCTGAAATACAAAGAAATAAGAAATCTGTATGAGCATAATTAAGAGGCAAGATACATACAAAGAGATCTCAACTAGGAATAAATAGATTGAGCTTTCTGTAATAACTGGGACCTGTTTAGATGAGCCTTTAGTATAATAGATACTGAAATACTGACAGATCTGAAACGCTGAAATTCTCACTGCCATTGCAATTGCTGGAGAGAGTATTAATTCATGTATGCTATAGGGATGTATTGGATTCCTTGGAATTTGTTGTCAATGTAATCCTCATATGAAATGTAGCCAGGGTCCAATGTTAATGCACTTTTTGATAGCTTATTTGTTGTTTTGTTGGACTCTATATATCTCCATATATATCTTATTTGTTGTTTTGTTGGACTCTCTATATCTCTATATATGTGTTGGAATATGAGGTCCTGGAAATGTAATTTTGCTTCATTAATTCTGAGCTTCCATGCTGCTAGATTCAGGACTTCTAAGTGCACATAACTCATCAACCAATATATGATACATTTAGAACCAATATATGATACATATGATACATTTAGAGCCACTGAGGATTAGAATGTTTTTTATGTTCTCGAGTTTGGCAAGAGTCACGAGGGCCCATACTGAAATCAATTCTAATTAAGTATTTGTACTAGGACCAATGCCAATTCTGAAATGTACAAATATGTTTGCATTCATTTTTATAAGATTCCCTCCCCCACAAACATTCCATTGGGCAACTCCGTTAAAGAAACCAGTAGGAAGGTTCTAGGAGATAATGGGAAATTGGGTTCTTCTCGAGATTTTTGATTTCTGCTGCAGGAGGTATCCCCGATGAGGGTGTTAATCTTTGTGGATTGAAGAATAATACATTTACTTTTTTCTTGAATATTACCTTATTCCTTAGGAGCCATATGCCCCATGCTACAAAGATAGGTAGGTTGCTAAGGAGCTTGTGTTTCTTCACCCAGAAAAATAACAATTCTTCAAATGAGGTTTGGCCCGAGTTTTCTCTAATGCCCAAGATCTGTGGAACACCCATCCAAATATTCTAGGTAGAGATGCATTTTACTAATAAATGATCAACCGATTCTTCATGCTGTCTACATAAAACACATCCATTTGGACTCACAAAGCTCCTTTTTTGAATGTTATCCCAAGTCAAAATTTTGTTTTGAATGACCAACCAAGTGAATCATTTTAACTTGTTTGGTATGTGCCATTTCTAGATACACTTATTGCACCATTTTTCATTTGTTGCAACCTTAGTATGAGTAATTGCTTCATAGGGAGAGCGGGCTTTAATATTCCCATATGAGAAGTTCTAGCTCTAGACCAAAGAATCTATAGAATTGCATAGTCTCACCCCATTGAGATTTATCTCTTTACTGAATGAATCCCATTCCATAGTTTGGCAAGAGTCACGAGGGCCCATACTGAAATCAATTCTAATTAAGTATTTGTACTAGGACCAATGCCAATTCTGAAATGTACAAATATGTTTGCATTCATTTTTATAAGATTCCCTCCCCAACAAACATTCCATTGGGCAGCTCCGTTAAAGAAACCAATAGGAAGGTTCTAGGAGATAATGGGAAATTGGGTTCTTCTCGAGATTTTTGATTTCTGCTGCAGGAGGTATCCCCGATGAGGGTGTTAATCTTTGTGGATTGAAGAATAATACATTTGCTTTTTTTTTGAATATTACCTTATTCCTTAGGAGCCATATGCCCCATGCTACAAAGATAGGTAGGTTGCTAAGGAGCTTGTGTTTCTTCACCCAGAAAAATAACAATTCTTCAAATGAGGTTTGGCCCGAGTTTTCTCTAATGCCCAAGATCTGTGGAACACCCATCCAAATATTCTAGGTAGAGATGCATTTTACTAATAAATGATCAACCGATTCTTCATGCTGTCTACATAAAACACATCCATTTGGACTCACAAAGCTCCTTTTTTGAATGTTATCCCAAGTCAAAATTTTGTTTTGAATGACCAACCAAGTGAATCATTTTAACTTGTTTGGTATGTGCCATTTCTAGATACACTTATTGCACCATTTTTCATTTGTTGCAACCTTAGTATGAGTAATTGCTTCATAGGGAGAGCGGGCTTTAATATTCCCATATGAGAAGTTCTAGCTCTAGACCAAAGAATCTATAGAATTGCATAGTCTCACCCCATTGAGATTTATCTCTTTACTGAATGAATCCCATTCCATAGCAAGTGGGCTAGACAGACCTAGCTCTGTTGAGGTCAACCAATAATATGGGGAGGGTTGAGAGGGGTCTATTTCCTTATACTATGCAAATTGTATAGTCCCTTGGAATATAAGCATTGTCTTAATTCAAATAAAAACTTGTATACCCGCCACCACCTATGAATGGGTCCTTTACAAGGATGACTTCCTTTCCATCCACTACTTTCCAAACTAGTCGTTTGTAGAGAAAGGGGAATGAGGTCATGGGTGCTTTCTAGACTATGGATCCTATTTTGACAAGTTTATCGGCTTGTCCTCTAATCTGGTCCACCATCGATAGACTGCTTAAATACTTTTTCTTTTATAATTTGACTCCAAAGTCCTCCACTGAATAAACTTCTCCATGGGTTTTTCAGGGCCAAAGCTTTAGCGAACCAGGTTAGATTTTTAAATCCCCAACCTCCTAGATTTTTTGGGATAGATAGTGATGACCAGCTGGCGAGATGTACCCCTTCTTATTGATTTTTCCAGCCCACATAAAATTGAATATCAACTGTCTGATGGAGTTGAGGACAATAATGGGAATTTTGGTTAATGACATCCAATAAACATGAATGTTTTCCATGGTAGACTTAGCCAGAATCATTCTGCCTCCAAGTGACATCTAGTTGTAACACCATAAATTATTTTTTTGTTCCACTCTTCTTATCATCCACATCCATCATCTTTATGATAGTCATTTGGTTTGAGAAAGAAACCTAGATACTTGATAGCATTATCTAAAGAAACAATCTGCAATGGCAAAAAAAAATGAATCTTCGAGAGGATGTCCAGGCTGACAACAAAATGATTGAAGGAGGATTTTTTAGGATTGATTTGCATTCCCGTAGAACTGCAAAAGAGGTTAATGATTTTGTGGAGAGATTTCCATTCAACTACAGTGCTGAAACCTAGGCGCAATACATCATCCACAAAAAGCAGCTGGGTAATGTATTGGTTTTTAGATATTTTAATGCCCTTAATATTGACATCCTGTTTTGTTTCAGTGAGAGGTAATTTAATCCTTCCATCAAAATTAAAAACAATAGAGGTGATAGTGGGCATCCTTTCTTGAGCCCCCAAGAGGAGGTGAATTTGCTAGAGAGTGAGCCATTGATTAGGATGGAGAGGTTGCCTGGGGAGACACAACCCATGATCTAGTTTGTAACATCTAGGCCCAAACCAATTTGTAGAAGGACAAGTCTAAAGAAGGTTCAACTCACTTTATCAAAAGCTCTGTTAAGGTCCAATTTGAGAACAAGAGATTTCAGTTTTCTGGACTTAATAGAATGGATGGTTTCTTGCGCAATGCCTATGGCATCACGAATTTGTCTATAAGCTAGAAATCCAAATTGATTTTGGGATATAATTTCAACTAGAATCCTCCCGATCCTATTAGAGATTACCTTAGATATTATTTTATATACCAAGTTACACAAGGAAATGAGCCTAAAGTCTAAAATTGACTTAGGATTTGAGCCATTTGGAGTCAAGACTATGTAGGTAGCATTGATGTCAGATGAAACTTTCCTTGTTATTCTAGATTCCTCCACCATTAAACAAAAATATTTTCCCATGATATCAAAAAATGAAAGAAATAGTTCCACTGTCTAGCCATCTGACCTTGGACTTTTGTTTTTAGAGAACTTTTTCAAGACTCCTTCAATTTCCTTAAGGGTGATAGGGTTACCGATTAGATCTAATTCCTCTTGGCTGAAAAAGCGTCGATAATGTTGGATAAACTGCAACTGAGATCTGATATTGGAGGACCCCAGATCTTTGAAGAGAGAGGAGAAATAGGAGGAAGCTACAACTTTAAATCTTTGGAGGACGTGACAATTTTTCCTTCTTCTACCTCAAGCTCCCATATAGTGTTAATATTCCTTCTATGATTTGCATAACTATGTAAAAATTTAGTGTTAGCATCCCCCTGCATTATCTAGGTAGCTCTACTTTTTAATCTCCATGCTTCTTCCTCCATTTTTAGGATCTAAATTTTACTAGCTTCTAGAGTGCTCATTTTCTAGGCTATTTCTACAGAGAAAGAAGGGAGGAAATTCTAAGAAAAGTGCTCATATTTAGATTCCATGTCTGAAATTTGTTTCTTCTGTTCTATTTTACTTTTCCTCTCCTAGAACACTACTACTTTTTTTAGCTCCAAGAGTTTTCTTGCTAACGAAGCCATTGTAGAGGAGTTGTTCGTGACAGGGCTTTTCTACTAGATTTCCTTTACCAACAATCTAAATGACTCTTCATCCCACCATGAGTGGTTGAATTTGAAGGGATATTTGTTTTTGTGTAGGTTAAAGTCCAAATCTAGGAAAATGGGCATGTGATCCAACAACTTATCTTGTCTGGTCCAATATTTAAGCCTCCATGCCCTTTCTGCCAACTGATCAACCATTCAGAACCTATCGAGTCGTTTTGCTGTCCCATCTACATATGACCTACTATTTCTATCGGTAGGGTTTAATGTGAAGGGAGCTATGTCACACAGTTTATGTTTATGGACCCAAATGAGCACGAAGACCCCAAGTCTCCCCTGCAGATGTTGTAAAGTTTAAGTCTCCAGTCAAGAGTAGTGCTTAATTAGAGAGAAGGTCATTGGTTTGTACCATGTACCAGAAGGCGAGTATGTCACAATAAGGTCCGTAAATTAACCAAATTCCTTAAAGCCATAAAGATCAATCTCATCCCTTATATGCCTTTGAAACATAGTTTATACAACATAAATATTGTGAATTTTTGCTTTTATCATTTATCTCATAAAATTGGAAAATATTAAGTCCCTATTTGGAGTTGAGATCCTTTGGATTTAGAAATATTTCATTAATTCCTAAGTGAGTTAGTTGAAGTAGTCATAGGTGTTCTTTCCCCTATACTCATGATGAACCCTAGAACTAGTTAAAGGAATCCCCCTTAGCTTTGGAATTTTTTCCAAACACAGAGAGTGGAGTGGTCACTAGGCAACAAATTGTAACCATCTATTTTTTGTAAGAGAGGTTAAGACTTTCCCTATAGGGATAATTTGAACAATAAAAATACCTATATAATTCTTTGAGAAATCATTGGTGAATAAGCCTCACGAACCCATTCACTTATTGGCATTTTCCTCTTATGTTTAAACTAACACCTTAAATGAAAGAACATTGGAAGATTTTTTATTTGCATCAAAATCGAATGCCTTAATCCACTAGATGCATAATGTTTATTATTGAGAAAACCCTCATATTGAGTATTATGCATAGTAGTGTCTATATACTTATCAAAATTGCAACCCACCCAATGAGAATGATTTCCTTCAAATTTGCAACACATTGAGTTTAGTGTTTGTTTGATTGCTAAATAATTTCAGAGTTGTTTGTGCCCATTATTGAATTCAACTTGCTTATAATATTTGTCATGCTTGAATGCTTTTATAAGCAACATTGTAAAGAAAAGGAGGAGCATGGATCAAAATATGTGAAGTTTGAGCTCACACCCTACATCTTTCAATTTGTCTTGTTCATGTTCCAATCGAAGTAAATGTTTTGTAGATTATTGAACCTAATATGCTTACTTAAAATATATTGGTTAAGAAAATGTATCAAAGAAGTAACAATGCAAATAGACATAACATTGTACTTCAAGTTTTAATTGTCACTTTTTTAAACCAGTGAAGGATCCACGTGCATATGCATTTGTTGAACATAAGTGGGCCTGCAAATATGAACTCAAATTCAAATGAAAGATGGTTGTGGGAAATTTTGTTTTTATCGAACATGTACTCTAGTGAAGGATAAATACCATGTCATTGCACCTTACAAAATCAATGGTGTGGTTCTTTGTTTATTAATGATCGAAAAGGAAAGGAAAGGAGGAATGCTTTGCAATTTCCAAAGGATAAAATGTGAGAATATATTTTATTTAGCTTGTAATAGATTTTGAGAATGCATCAAAATTAATATGTTTGAAATAGATGAAAGATTCGCTGACCTTTATATTCATCGTTACCCTATTACCTTGTAAATGAACCGCTGAGTCTTTGTCAAACCATACTACTATTTTAGTTTCTATTTGGCAATAAGAGGTTAGGCTCATGGTTATGACCCACTTCCTTGCATGGGCTCTATACCCTTCATCCCTTGCTTTCAATCTTAATGGTTTTCAATTGGTGAAGGATCTAAATGCTTATACTATTTTTGAACACAATTATGCCCATCACTATGAGTATGAATGAAAATGGGTTGGAGGTATATTTGGGTGCATTAAGTAAATATTTTCTTAGGGACCAAAGCCCTCTCATTTTATCTTTAATAAAATTTTCCAATATGATTTGTTACATTGGTATACTTTCTCAAAGTGCTAGAGGATCATGTGAAGGACACCAAAACCTCATAATAAATGACTTGAATTTTACACCTTTAATGAAATTGAGGAAATGAAAATAATTCAAAGAGATATAATGGTATAAAAAATTGTTTTCAAAAGTTACATATGCTTTTTTCATTCATAGTGTAAGGAAATTGAAAATGTTGCATTTGCAGTTGGATGCTCTAATTTTGGTTTAAAATAGTGTTTTATGAAGCTTTGTTAATGGTTCAAGGAGTCTTCTCACCATATAGGTTTGTTCATGATTTCGTAGGTGAAGGGATATCTCCAGTATTGTTTACACGTGTTTACTAACATGGAGATCCATTGATATGCAAGTTTATAGGGATATGGCCAACGGAAAAATACCTCCATTGGAATACATCAAGATGGAAGCCAAAGGCTAACTATGAGGCAAATTTTGTATCAAAAGGATACTTTACTGTCATCTTCCCCAAAACAAATTTCTTAAACACTATGCTTGTGGTTGGGGGGAGCGGGGGGGGGGAGGGGGGGTGGGGGGGGGGGTTATTTCTTTAATTCGATGGGGATGTATATGCGTCATTGGGTGGAATGATTCAACCCTGACAAAGAATACTTATCTTAGGCTCCAGTTTGGATCCGCATATATTCCCTTCCTCATGAATACAAGGATCTCGAGACTCTAGAGGAGGTTGGAAATAAGACGGGCGATTTATTTTTCCTATCAAATCAAACTAAGCATGGTATGCATATCTCCTACACACAAATATGTGTTTATATGAACATACCTTATGCCCTTCTAGAAGCTATCACCCTAGAATAAAATATATATATATTGGATACAAACCCTTGACTATGAACATGTTCCATTCAGATGCAAGAGATACCATATTCATGAGCATCTATTCTATGATTTCCCTCTTAATGAGGCCAAAAAGGATAAAAGAGAAGTTGTGGAAAAAGATGGATATGGTTTCACGAAAATCCATAGAAAGAGGCACCATACTAAAAAGACCAACACATCTAATGGACCCAAGAAACATGTTGCCAACAACAAATTCGATGCCTTAGCAGATCTAGCAGAAGGTTCAGGGGCTCTAGAGCAAGATATATCTCCAAAAGTTCCATTAGAAAGCAAAGGTAAACAACCAATGGGAGAGCCTAACAATGATAATTATGAGTCACTCCCAAGTAATAACCATGAGACATAAGAGCCAAAGTAGACATAGGATGTCATGATTACATAGGAGGACGAACTCATGGACATAGAAGGGCTTGATTTAATGGACATGGAAGATGCATGTTGCCACAATGATTTGAAAACAATGCCTTAGAAAAAAATCAATCTTATTGTGGTAGCACTCCAAAAAGCCAAAGCTTCTCAGTAGGTAAGAATTCAAGGTATAACTAAGAAATAAGACAAAAAGTCCCATAAAGATTTCAAGAAGTGGGGTAGGAAATCAACTCTCTAGAGGATTGAAATGCTAGGAAGGAAATTGGTTGACTCTAGCCAATACAAGAAAATATTAGATATCCATGGCTCTCCAAAATATGTTTCCTCATGAAGGTAATCTCATAGAACTAAAGGGGTACGGATAGCCCCTCCCCTCTAAACAACATATTTTGTGTTAGAAGATCCATCTAGAGCTTTCAACTATCTTTCTAATCCAAGAAACCAAATGCTTTCGAATTGATAATGTCTCGTCTATGGAAAAAATACAAAATCATAATAGTCAATGCCGAAGTAGCATAAGGAGGTCTTGGCATAGTCAAGGATTTGATCAAGATCAATATTAGTAGTATTTCTTTAGAGATATTTTCCCTATCTATCTCCTTTCATCTCCTGCGCACCGATTTGCATGGTTTTCTCTCCAATGTTTATGCTCCCCAACTTCCAGCCTGGAAACATGAATTTCTTAGGCACCTCCATTCTTTACCCTCAAGAATTGACAATCAAAGATGGATAATAGGTGGGGGCTTCAACATTATCACTGTCCTTAGAGAAAAAAAGGGGGGAGGAAAACACTTGGAAATTAAATTAAAAGACCGTTAAGACTTTGTAGAGGACAGTGACTTGGTGGACATGAAAACCGCTAAAGGAATATGCACATGGAATAACAAGTGGGGGAGGGGGAGGCTTAGATCTCATCCATACTAGAATGTTTTCTTGTTTTAGAAAACCTACTCACCGGGGGGGGGGGGGAACTAATAACTGAGATCCATACGTCTGCTGGCTTAGATCACTGGCCAATATATCTCTCTTGGAGAAATACGGGCAAGCCCTCAAAACAAACCTTCACATTTGTGCAATTCTGGCTCTTTGATCCCAACCTCACCAACAAAATTTCAGAATGGTGGAAAATCATGAGCCCCATTGAGGGATTAAAAATGTTTTTCTTCCAAAAAAATCTCAAACAAATAAAACTCTTACTCAAAAAATGGAATAAAGAAGAATTCAAAAACATCTTCAAGGAGAGAAAGGCCTTGGAAAAGGAAATGGAGAATTTGCAACACAACATAATCATCAATGGCAGAAAAGAGGAAGCAACAAAAAAGGAAATCTCTTGTATGCAACATTTGGAGGATAGATACAAGTAGTAAGAGATATACTAAAGATAAAAATCTAGGGTAAGATGGCTAAAGGAAGAGGAGAGAAATACTTCATTTTTCCATCGCTCTATTATCCAACATAGATCTCACAATACAGTCACTTCTCTTAAAACTGATAATGGTGAATGGGTAGAGAGATAAGAAGACATTGAAGAAGTTCTCTTAAAACTGAGAATGGTGAATGGGTAGAGAGACAGGGGGACATTGAAGAAGTTCTCATGGATTTTTACTTATACTTACTCTTTGATCCTTTGCCTCAACACATAGATGTAATTTGAAAAATCACTAACAACATCCCCATGCTGGTCACTAAAGCTCACAACATGGCTCTCATGAGACCAATCAGTGTAACATAAGTAAATGAAGCCTTAAATCAAATGGTGCATGGGAAAGCCCCAGTTCAGATGGATTTACTATCACATTTCAAACAATGCTAACACTTCCTCCATTCTAAGATCCTGGAGCTCATTGAGGACTCAAGAGTTAATCAAATCCTTCTCCCTACATTCAATGCTAACTTCTTAATGCTGATACCAAAGGAGGAAAATGTTGTTACTCCAGGTAAGTACCGACCCAATGCTTTCTGTAATGTCATTTAAAAAATTATCACCAGAGTGATTGCTAATCGTCTTAAGCCCATTATGTATATTCCCATCTTTCCTGCACAAAATTGATATGTGGAACAAATACAAATCCTTGATGGGATCATTCTAGCCTAAGAAACCATTCACTCTCTCAAAATCCTAAAGAAACCCAATATGTTGCTCAAATTGGACCTTTCCAAAGCCTTCAACAAACTAAATTTGTCCCGAATAGAATCCATTCTCCTTGTCTTTCTATTTAGTGCAGAATGGACCAATTGGGTCATGTCTCTTTTCTCCATAGCCTTCTTCTCTATTCTAGCCAATGGCTCGACCTCCGAAACTTTCAAACCATCTCAAGGCATTAGGTAGGGATATCCCCTCTCATCCTTTCTCTTCTTCCTCATGGTGGAAGGGCTAGGAAGAACCATCAAAGAAGCTTCACAAGTTGGCACCTTGAAAGGCCTCGTGCCTCATGATAACACCCCCTTGACTCATAAAAAAATTATTGATGACACTCTCCTTCTCAATCACTCCTCTATTTAGAAATATGGTGTTGGGCGGATTAATTTTCTTTTTAATTAAGAACAACCAATCCTACTCACACATGAATTATCAGTCTAAGTAGATCTTTTTATTTCACGGTTATTGTGTAAAGTAGATGCAGGTGAAATCACTAATTAGCACTGGCTAATGCCTAATGCTAAGCTTTCTTCTACAATAATTGGCATAGTGAAATAAAAGTTGTCACTCTTCACACTTGTAGGAATGAAAATCAATTCACAAAAACCACACTATCAAATCCTCACTTGCATAGAAATAACACTCCACACACAATGCTAGAAATGAAATCACACTTGCAGAAATAAAATAACACTCATTCATTAAAATCAATCTAATACTAGTAAGAATAGAACAATGATAAAGGCAATCAGTTAGTGAGGATCGATCTAAGAGTATCTATGTTGACAAATGAGCAATCTACACTAATATTCTGCAAGTTAAAACTGCCCAATAATACAAACAATGTATCAATAATAATCTATAATAGTAATAATGGAATTATAATAAGAACTGCATTAACATAACCTGCAAATAAAATATGAAACAATATCTACCTCTGCTGACACAAAAACCCCTGCTACCTTGGAGGGCCCTTCCTCCCTAGTAGGGGTTGGGGATTGATAGCTCACAAAATAGTATGTGATAGATAAGCCACCAACTTGCAGAGATTGCATTAGATTTGGAAATGAAGTTACATGATGCATTATTACAATAATTATGATGCCAACCCCTTCTTAGACTAACATCTCTCAACTTTCTCTCTGCCCATACATTTATACAATAAAAGATCAGGGGACAAATTGTAACTAATTTCACTAAATCTAGACCGTCAATCATGGATAGATTCACAAAATATTGTCTCTTATGTATTATTGGTTTAAGGTATGATTAAATAGGATTTATTTAACATAAAATCAATCTTAGGATAAGCTAAAGTTGTTTCAGTTGATAATTTGTTGCTCTATTTGGGATGTAGTCTGTCAACAACTGCAACAAGAAATGTGTGCATGAAATAACCACATGTATCGCCCAATTAACGAACTTTTTGGAGAAACCACTCTTTCTTCACCTAATTCAGGATGTTCTAAGAAAAACCCATATCACCGATTTTGTAGATTCATATTCATTTGTCCAAAAAATTGCGCTTGAAGTTACTCACTTGATTATGCCTAGTGTAAACTACCCGAATTGTAGATCATGAGCTAGATCCTAATGGAGTTGACCTAGGTATGACTTGGATAACATAAATCCATGTCAACATCCCTAACAACAAAACCCATGTTCCATAATTTCTCATGGGCTTGCATAAGTATGCTAACCTCAGAGGTTTTTATTATTACTGCATAGGAGCCACTGGAACAACACTAGGAAAACCATCATCAACAAAACCAACAATAATCATTTTCTAATTAATCAAACATAAAGGAAAATAAAAATAAGTAACTACTTTAATTTGTAATCTTAATGTGACCAATTCATGAAGAAACACAACAAGACAGGTAATAGATAAACAAAGAAGCGTGATAAAATGACTAAAAAAGCTATATAGAATGGTGAAAAATGGGCCAATTTGGCAACCCAATGTCTCCCCCACACTTGCACCTTTGCACGTCCTCATGCAAACAAGATAGATTTAACAATAGAGAGTCACCTAACTTTTCAAATGCACCCAACCTATATGGATGCACCAAGCATCTCATTGACAACAAGTGCAGTGGAATGCAATTTTCCATCCTTACCTTATTTTGCTCAGTTTCATGAACACCATCTCCTCACACTCGCAACATTTGTCATTCTACCCTTAGGAGAGATTGCTCTCCATGTTTCTCCATTAATTAGGAATAAGTGCATCATAAACTAGCACTATGCTACAACACAATACCTTTGCCAACATTCTTGCCTTTACCTTGAATGATTTGCTTGTTGTCTATCCATTTTTTTCCATGAATGATTCCACCAAATTAATATTGATGACCTTGATCTTTCTTATTCCCACAAGTTCTTGTGTAGCAACTCTTCTTTCCATTTCCAATGTTGGTTCTTGTGTGACAACATTGATGTGAAAGTGTTGATTTTGTCTTGGGAATTTTCTGCATCTGTTGGGTGTACATATATGCTACCTCTCTACAATAATTCCTACCCAATAAAATCTTAAAAATTTCTCAAACAATAGTTCTCCCATTTGTCAAAATTGCATTTTTCATAAACATGTTTCCATTAGCCAATGATGAACAAAAACAAGTGATCTAACTTATGACGTTTCAATCCACAATTACTTAGATCATATTACTAGTCTTATCTTCAATTCTCACAACCATCATACCTTCAAAAATAACTTTTCAACAATTTTGGTGGAGTTGCAACAATCTAATCCATAGAAATCTGTACATGGAGTTGCAACAAATTCAAAGACAATGTTAGCATTTCATGCAAACAACACTTCATATTAAGATAATTTTAAATGGATGTGTTCATCGCCATTTAATGTTTTTATATACTAAAAAGCACAACAAGCCATTACACAGATCTTGATATATAACAAATAAGCTGTTGCATGAATTTCAACAAATTTTTATAGGCGTATCAACAAACTGTTGCAGGTGTAACAACAAACTTTGTTAACCAACTTCTCACAAAGTACAAACTTGATTTCTATGAAACTTTATGGGTAAGTTTCTACTATTTTAATGCTTATCCACACCAAAAATCAGAGCAATCCGATGCATAAATATCAAGATATAAGTAAAATGGTCGTAGGTGATGATGTTTAATTTCATGAAAATTATAAATCAATTTTGCTTGAAACTTTGCAAGTTTGTTCATGTTACCTTAATGCTTCCCTCATCCAAGTTCCATGGAAATCCAATGCACATATCTTGATATATCAACAAAATGGCTATAGGTGATACTGCTTAATTTATGAAAATTAATAAATTGGTTTTATTTGAAACATTGTGGGTTGGTTCATCTTTCCATAATTCTTTCCTCCTCTAATTTTCCTGTCAATCCAATGAATGGTTTGAAAGATATCCATAAATCAATTTCTCCATTTTTTGATGGAGAAATAGTGAGAAATTACCAAAAAAAATTCTTGTCCTTGGAAACCTATTATTCCCATGCACAGAGAGGATTTAATAAAATAGGATATGAGCTAACATGTAGAAATACAACTGCCCTTTCTTCTACCCTACGCCTACACTTTTGCATGTCCTCATGCAAACAAGGTAGAGTTGTCATCACGAGATTGGCCGAACTACGCTTGTAACATATGACCAATAACACCCATAGTTTGCATTTGACGTTGTTGTTACAACAACAACATTTTGTGGGGATGCCAAAACAAGTCATGAATCAAGTAAGCCTTTAGAAGACATTGTTTGTAAATGAATTTGCAGACTTGTAGTTAAAATTCCCGCAAAATAAAAAAAATGCTAATACTTAGAAATAGGTAGGAACACACCTCTCTTGGTAGGAAAGGTGTTATTGCATACAAAGGAGAATTGAAGGAAGCGCATTATAAAGAAGGTTGGCACATGGTCCATACAAATTTTCCTCTAATTGTTTGAAACTGGGTTTGAGTTACTAACTCCAAGGAGAAAACTGAATAAAAATGTAGTCTATAGATGGAAGCCATGTACCAATATGATCTTTGAATGGCTGATTGGAAATAGGCTTGGGCCCAACATGTGTAGGGAAAGAAATGTGAGGACAATATGCATTAAAGAGAATGTTTATTGGGATTGAAATAACAATGGTAAGTAAACATGAATTATGTGAATGCTGAGAAAGAATTGAATCTTACTTGCTGAGTGATGTAAACTAGTGGGTTTGTAAGACATGAGGGTTGAAATAGATATGAATAATAGAGACAAGTTGAAACAAAATGACATGCCAAGATCATAGTAGTCTCTTATCATTACCCCCTAAATTTTTAACAAATCAAAAAGTTTCAGGTTGATTTTTACCTAAGGTTTTACTTCAAATTTTGATGTTTCCAGGCATGTTGATGAAGGAAATATGAATTTGAAATAAAGCATTGATGTATGATGAAGGATGGTGATAAACACATATCACTAATCATCATGTAACAACACCTATAGAGTAACAACACCTATGGAGTAACTACAATCACTATAACATGGCTACTAAAGCTTTTGAAGGGGTGATGACTAAAATCATTGCTTCCTTGTCTATCCAACAATTTGTCTACTAATTACGACTGTTTGAAAATGAAAGAATACTAGTAAACCATTGTAAGATTCTTTTTTGCTATCCCATAGAATATAGCAATACTTTCTTCCCCGAATATAAATAGTTTCCATGCCATCAAAATTTCTACAAAACATCTCATGAGCACCCTATGTAAAAATTTCGTCACCTCAATAACATCATTATAAATAAAAGTGACATAGTCATGTTCAATACCATGACATTAAATATGGATGAAAAGAAGATATAAATAGGGATAAAAGGATGACAAAAAGATACATTCCCAATTATCTTTGTTTCTGTCTCTCAAAGTCTTACCATTATACAAGTGTATAAAATGAGCCCCCTTATATGGGAAAAGTAAATCGCCTACACGAAGGGTCCCCACTTCCATGAAAACCTATTTATTTTGTAAAAGATAAAACTTCAAAGCATAATACTTGAAGGACTTAAATCCATTCTCCGAAAGCCGAGATATGAGATTTATTCTTCCTAACTTTAAATTTAATGACAATTTTTTCAGAATGTGACCGACGATCTTTTCCTTGAATGAGTTATATGTGTGCCAATGTGTGTTCTTCATCTCTCTAACCTGGAATAGCCCCGCCACCAGTAGGCATGTTCAGTAGCATGACGTGTTTGCTTGTACTCCCTGATACTTCCTTTTATTATTTTTTCTTTATTTGAAGAATTTTAATATATATACCACTCAAAATATTTGAAATAATATATATTGCTCATTGGTAGTTTTTAGAGAGTAAGGAAGCTGGGTGGTATGAGAGTTTTTTAGATTTGTTAGGCACATAACTCATTATTCAAGTTTAGCCCATGGGCAACACCATTCACAATAGTTTTACATCTTAATTATTTAATGTCTATTGGAATGAAGCATCTTAGATAATGATCGAAAGGCCCCTCTAGTGGTCATACTAGAGTTCTTGTGAAGCCTATTGAGGTTTTATAGGAGTTGTCCACCATAGGAGACTTTTCAACACTACCATTAGAAGAACTTGGAAAATTTTCTTGGATAACAACTAGAATTTTACGATTTATAACCTAATAATAACATTGTTTCTTATACAACTCCTAAATTCTCCATATAATTTTAGGCTTATGATAGGAAATACTGAGCATGACAGTGATAAAGCTCCCCTCCAACTGACTCAGTGGACGATCTCGACTAGGTGACATGGAGAAGGATCAACCAATAAACAATCACAATCATTTTACAAAATAACGAGGAATTGAGAGCGAATTGTGCTTGGAAAGACTTACCAAAGGAGCGTTTGATGTAGATAAAAACAACAATCAATGATGACCAATCCGGTGATGGCAACAATATATTTTGTAATGATGGCAATGGTAAAAGTAACAACATTAAACATAACATTGCTACTATGTAATATTTTGCAGCATGTCATATCCAAAAGAAGTTGCAACAACTATGATTTAGGATGTAACAATTGTGTCTTAGGGAGCAACAAATGAATCTAAGGGAGTCGTAGCTTAAAAAAAAATCAATAACTAAGTCTTGAAATAAGAAAATATCGCAAAATTTTTATTTTAAGGTAGTATATATTTATTTTGTTCTTCTATATGATCTTGCCCTACTTTACTTGAAGAAAGGAAGATCTCCCTCAAGTGTAGGAGTACTTCCAGTGCAACTATGTGCATAACAGATATAGAAATGAATTCATACTCAATTTTGAATTATAAACTTCTTGGGTTTTATCCTCTATATCGTTCATGAAATTTTCGATCTTCCCCTGGTTGTTGCTCATGAGTCCCTAGCTATTCTCCTCTTCCTTGAGATGCAGATGTATTTCTGATTATGACTAGGTTATATAAAGTGTTTAGAATAGTTTTTCCCATCTTGATGGTCACTGTTTTAGCAGTTTCAACAATAACAACTATTACAACAATTTTAGAAGTAACAATTTAAGTAGTTTCAACAGTAAAAACTATTACAACAATTTTAGAAGTAACAATTTTAACAGTTTCAACATTTTTAGAAGTTTCAGCAGTAATAGTTAAAACAATTTCGACTGTTACAACAATTTCAACATTTTCAAGAGTAACAATTGTCATAACATCAAATATTATAGAAGTTTCAACAGTAACAACAATATCAAACATCATAATAGTTTCAACAATATCAATTGTTACCACAATTTCAACATGACTTCCAATTATGTATTATTCCTTTAATGATATATGGATTATGACTTCTTCCCGAGCTAAATTCTTTTCTTCATTTTTTGTGGTGATAGGGGAATTTTTTGAATTCACTCCTCTCCCCGATTTGAAATATATTTCATTACATTCAGTGGGGGAATAAGTGGGAAAGACATGTGTTGTGACTTGCTTTGTAACCTTTTATTTGGACTTGGGTTAGATTTACATAGGTAGTTGGGACCATAGAGGAGGATTACTTGGTAGTGCATTGGACAAGAGTTGTAGTTGTTGTAATTGCATAGGTAGCTGAGTTTGAATGGGAAACTTCCCTATAAAGGAGGCTTCAAACCATCCTTGAGGCCACATGAATATTTGACTCAGGGGAGAGGGCTAGTGTGGCCATAGTGTGGGGTATTGAATTGGAGGAAGACTAGGAATTTTCCATGGAACAATATGATTCTAAATTTGTTGATTAATCTGCTGACGATTATAAATGTTAGTCTAGGTATTAAAAAACGATTAAGGGTCTTGAGCTATACTTGACGGTCGAGCTTGACATGGCTTCTCTGTCTCCTCACTTGATTCCTTGAACATTTCTTTTAATCCTGGTAGCCATATGAAATTCTTCATTCAATGTTTTTGTTCATAAATACCATAGACTTACTCACTATTAAATGGACACCTTTTGAGTGAGTGTTTTTTCCTACAATTGGAGCAAAATATTGAAAATGATTTTTCAACTTTATCCTACTTCTATTTTTCCTGCAAAATACCCAATTGTGAAGACAAAGAACTAATGATAACAATTTTAAAATTTTCAAACAAAATACTAATTTCTGCCCTTGTGGCTTCACCATTAGTTCATTTTTCTATCTCAATAGAAGCATCTGATGATCTTCTCGTACTCCTCATTGATATATTCCTTCAACCACCATTTCTTCCTGAACATTCTTCTTCAACTAGTTGATAAATTTTGTCAACACATAGATTAACACATGGGTTAAAAAAATCTACATTGAATGAAATTGACTAAAACAAAACTTAATTACAGGAAATGTAACATGTGTCCCGACTCCTTGTGGGGTTAAGCACACTTTAGCATGTCCAAGTGATTGTTGGGTTGTGTTATATTCTTTCCACGACTAGCCTCCCTAGTAAACCGGGGACTTAGAGGGGGGTGGAGCCCCCCCTTCGTTGTGCAGCAGGGGGGTCACGGGGGGGGCGGGTAGCCCCCTTCTATGGGGTCCGGGGCAACACCCCGAGGAATTTTTTTTTGGACCCTATATTAGGTGGGGTGAACCTACCTATGGTTTTGTGCATGGTTTTCACACATGGTGTTGGGCGCGATGGTTTTCGGTCCATGGTATTGGATGCTTCGGCATGTATATATATGTATTGTAACATTGAAAGGAACATAATGAAAAATCAATTTGGTAGTCCTGGTTTTGGGATCCAGGGGAAAATATTTGTGTATATGTGTTATGCTCTCGCATTGTTTATTTTCTGTTTTTAGAATTCGTATGCAGGTAATTTCTGTACAGGGTTAAAACCTACGGTGATGCGCATGTTCTTAGCTCTTGTCTTACAACCCGGAAACCTTAGAGCCAAGAACACGTCTAACACACTCGTAGATAATGCATCTTAAAAAAAATTCTATTTATGTTCTTGCACCTCTAATAACCTCCTTGGAAACGACGCTAAAATGTTGTGTCGATTAATTGTCTTTTTAATTAAGAACAACTAATCATACTCACACATAAATTGTCACCCCGAGTAGGTCTTTTATTTCAAGGTTATTGTGAAAGGTATATGTAGGAAATAATCACTAACTAACATTAGCTAATTACTAATGCTAAGATTTCTTCTACAAGAATTGACACAAAATCAAATTGAAGTTGTCACTCTTCACACTCGCATGAATGAAAATCATTTCACAAAAACCACACTGTCAAACCCTCGGTTGCATAGGGTATAACTCCGCACACATTGCTTGAAATGAAATCACACTTACATAAATTAAATAACACTCATTCATTAAAATCACTCTAACAGTAGCAACAACGGAACAATGATAAAGACACTCAATTAATGAGGATTGATCCAAGATTAACTATGTTGACAAATGAGAAATCTACATTAATATTCTGCAACTTAAATTAACCAACAATAACAACAACGTATGAACAATTCCCCTAATTCTGGATATCATTCATGGACATATTCACAAAATATTATCTTTTATGTATTCTTGGTTGAAGGGATGATTGCATAGGATTGATTTAGCATAAAATTCATCTTAGAATAGACTGGAGTTGTTTCAATTGATAACTAGTTGCTCTATTTGGGACAATATGTCAATTATAGCAACAAGAAATATGCTACTAAAAGAATCACACGTAGTGCCTAATCCACAATTGTTTTGTAGAAACTGCTCAGAAGTTGGGCATGTTTTGAGAAAAACCCATATCACGAATTTTCCATATTCATTATCATTTCTCCACAAATCACGTATGAATTTAGACACCTAACTCTATCAAGTGTGAGTTGTCTGACCTATAGATTATGAGTTGGAGCTTAATGCAATTGATTTGGATATAACTTGGATGACATAAATCCATGTCAACATCCCTAGGAACAAAACCATGTTCCATAATTTCTCCTAGAGCTTCATAAGTGTGTTAACCTCGGAAGCTATTACTGTTACTGCATAAGAACCACTAGAACAACACTAGGAAAACCATCATTAACAAAACCAACAATAATCCTTTCTAATTCATCAAAAATAAAGGAAAATAACAATAATTAACTAATTTAACATATAAGCTCAATGTGGCACATTCATGAAGAAACGCGGTGAGATGGGCAATAGACATGAAGATAAGTGTGGTAAAATCCTTGAAAATGGTTATTTAGAATGGTGAAAAATGGGACAATTTGGCGGCCCAATAGCCAAAACCATCAAATATATCCAAGAGCTCTTTTCAACAGCCTATGGAACCACTATTAACCTGGAAAATTAAAAACTATTCTTCTTTAACACCCCTAGATCACCTACAGAAACATTATCACAATTTTGGGCTTTATGCTAGCCCCCTTTCCTTTCAAATATTTAGGTTCTCCCCTCACTAATGTGGCCATCAAACACTCCTCTTGTATGGATCTCCTTGATAAACTCAACAAAAAATTGGAAAGTTATAGCTTCCGCCCATTAAACATTGTTGGTTGACTTGTTCTGCTCAAATTGGTCTTGTAGTCCATGTACCTCCTTTTAGTCCTTACTATGCCCAAGTGGGTGCTGAAAAGTATTAAAAAATTCCACGAACCTTCCTATGAGGTGGCAACAATATGAAGAAAAAATGCATGCTTGTTAAATGGGACACCCTCTTCATGTCAAAAGTAGAAGGGGGCCTAGGTTTGTGAGATCCAGAAATTGTCAACAAGATAGTGGGTGTAAAAATATGGCAGAGATTGGTCAAATACACATCATAGCCCTAGATGTGCTTATGACACAAAAATATGCAAAAAATTGGGAAAACAAGACCTCATTCAACTGTCTTCAACTCCTAAAGGCTCCCTCATCTGGAACTTAGCTAGCCAAAATAAATCCATAGTCCAAGAGCATGGCTTCTAGGATGATCTGGATTTATGAAGGAATGAAATTAAACATAAATATAAACAAAAACAAAGAGATACATAAAAAAAAACTTCAATTAATAAATAACAACTACTAAAAATTGTTTACATGCATAAAAGAAACAAACTAGCTTAGGCGATGATAACTTATTTTTAAGAAGAGATATGATGGCTACATGCCTTGTGAGTTGAGTTACAATGAGGATTTGAGGTTTTTTTATCATGAAGGAAAAATTATAAACCATAAACATCCAAAAACCTAACCCTAGGAGATGAAGAGCCAAAAGCTTGTGAGCCCTGCTAGGGTCAGTTGGAAAGTCAATTTCCAGGGGTCGTAACTTTGGCATATGATCTTCGTTTCATGCGCACAATAACTTATTATAAATATCTGTCTGAGGATTTTATTTTTTTTTCCAGTGAAAATGAAGGCTTGGTCCTCCCATTTTTCCTTTCCCAAAAATACACCGTTTAGGGTCCCAAACGACTTAGGATGTTCAAGACCCAAAAAATTGCCAAAAGTAGAAAAATGTGTTGGAAATTATGAAACTGAAAGAAAATAATGTTGGGGGTCCAAATGGAATAGAAAGGTGGCCACCAATATCCACCTGGATAAATCCTCCCTGCTTAGGAAGCAATGGTCCCCATTGTGTTGAGTACCTCCATGAGACGGGGAAACTTCTACTGAATTTGGTCCCTGGTGAGCCACTTGCCTTGGTGCAAGAGCTGACAAAATTTGATAACTTGATATAGATTGATCCTTTGTTGGCGAGTGTTTTTAACCTATGTGTCCATGATCTGATCAATTGTGCCTTATTTGATGCAATTTGGATTGAATTATGTTGGTGAAAACAACTTAGCAATGTTTGACGTGTCCAATAGTGGAAAGTATGGCCGAAGGCAATCCACATTGAATCCAGGGTGCATGCCAAGGAACAAGGGGATACTTACCTCAAAATCATTGTCACCCACAACTTTAGTGATGGTTGAAGGTCCATATAGAAGTTGTAAAAGCTTCCGATGGGTTCTGATAAGGCATTCCTTCTATAGATGCAACCACACCTTGTCACCCACTTGAAACTTATGTGGCACTCGATGTTGATCATGACATTGTTTATACTTGGAATTGGATCTATCGAGGATATCATGAACCTACTAGCAGATGTGCTAGATGCGTTCAATAAACCTGGTGGCTTTATAAGCTTCTGACTATACATGTGCAGATTCTACTTGTGTAGTCACAAGAGGCATGTCAACGTCAATTGGGCACAACGGTTGAAATCCCAAGCCCACATGAAAGGTGTTGTGGCCATTCAAGTTTTGGAGATATCTATTATAGGTATGTCTTACATAGGGAAGAATCTCATCCCATGTCTGTGGATGCTTGGAGTTGTACAGGCGTAGTATGCGAACTATCATCATGTTAACGACCTCTATCTAGACATCAATCTAGGGATGGAATGTAGTCAACTTTGTGAGCTTGGTGTCCAACAATTGTAGAAATTTGAATAGTATAACACTTATTCACAGAGATTATCCTGATTATACACTATTTGCGGAATGCATGCATAATACATAACCTCCTCTATCATTGATCATCAATTTGCGGAATTAAAAAAACAATCACATGCGCACATTGAAACATCAATCGCACATATCAACATAGTATGTAATGGGGAAAGCATACAGTTGAAAACCCCCAACTATCTGTATATTATAATGATAGAGAACATGTAACAATA
>APFE031295331.1:77885-110117 GCA_000404065.3 Pinus taeda
GATAAGATAATGTTTATAGTCCAAATATTATTAAGAGCTAATAATATTCGACTGTTCTATTTTTTTGACTGGCAGTCTAAAAATAGACTCCGCCCATATGTATAAAAATAAAGGTCCATCTATTTTTACCAACATGACCAATCATCCATAAATAGCATCATGCAACTCATAGACCATGATCCATATGTCTAAAAATAGACAGTCTAAAAATAGACTTTGCGCCAAAAATAGCCCGCGGGCCCACTTAATGAAGGCGACTTCTTTTCACTAAGCTCCATCATCTTGTTGCATTTTCAACAACAATGACTGAAGGCATTAGATAAATGCACTCAGGAAACTGCTATCCTTATCTAATATAATGGTCTACGAGATCCAAAACTGTACCCACACTCATTCAAAAAAGAGTTTTGTAGTGTCTTTTGCTTGATACTCTTCTTGCAAGCAACCAATACAACCATCTTAGAAAATATATGAACAACCATAAATACTGAGTCATTACCATGCTTGGTAGAATGAATTTCAGACACATAATACATGGAGATGGATTCCCAAGGATGGATAGGAGTAGGGAGAGGAGCATACATGCCTTGTTTCTTAATGGTTGGTTAGGAGATGGCACAAAGAGTGCAAGATTTGATATATATTCCAAGATCCTGTCAGGGTTTTCGCCAAATAAAATACTTCTACAGTACTGCCATTGTTTTGTATAGACCAAATTGTCCAATGACCCAATTGTAGTGTGCTTCCCAATCAACTTGGCACGCTCACTTGAAGGAACAAAAAGGTACCCCAAGTAGCATAATAATGCATCTTGGAGGTGGAAGTCTGGTAATTTCTTTCCACCCATCAACATTAGGTATGTGGCTATGAATTTTGTATCATTTTTGTACAGTTGTGCCCATCGAGAAGTCTCATGCCCACAAGAGTTGAGCGCAATGGTTAGTGCCACAACTCGGGGCCAAATGAGGCAATTTGCAATGTTATTGGTGCTGCCCTTGTTGACATATTTAATGTTAAGATGAAATTGTTGCAGATATGTGGACCATTTCCGATGGAAATCATTTTGCAACTTCCCTTGTGTCTGTATAAATTGATGATGGCAATGATCTATGTTGACGATCATCTCCTTCCTCAGAATATAATGTCTCCACTATCGGCAAACCTGCATTATGGGATACATCTCCTTACCCTAGGTGGGGTGCTTCTGAATCGTATCAGAGAGTTTCTCATTGTGATAGGTCACTGTTGATTTGGGATAGCATCGGATGTGCTCTAGCCACAAAATTTGGTGGAGAGGCTGGGGCACATGGGATATCCAATACCTAGAAAGTGTTTGGGCAGATTTTAAATAGTCAGGAGATATTAAAATAATTAATATTTTTAATGGAGTCCCTAAGTCTAAACTTAGGGAAAATAAAATATTAATGTGGATTAATATGAAACTGTGTTAGAATGGTCCAAAAGACATAGATCAAGCAAGATCTAATCTTAGTTATTGATTAGGGACTTAATCTTAGCCGTTGATATGTTAACAGGAAAAGTATAAGAGGAGGCTTGAGGGTCACTTGGAGAAGACACTAGAGTGATCAATGATTCTATTCCCTAGAGCGGGGTTTGCTAAGAGAGATAGAATTAGTGATCAAGAGTTGCAGATGAGGGGCATTGAGTACAGAGAGACAAAGAGGTAGAGATAGTGCCGGGAGAGCAGCGCAGTAGCTAGGGAGAGTGATGTAGAGCCAACCACGGCTCACGGAGGGCCACGCAGAGGCAGCCGGGAGCTACACAAAGCCTCAGAGAGGCCAGCGTTGCTGATGTAGAGGGCTGGAGGGCTGATGCAGGGCCTCCTAAGGCTGACACAGACCCATCCAGGGTGACACAGGGCCAGCGCTGGGCAGAGAGGGGCTGATGCAGTCTAGAGAGAGGTTGACGTTGGGGTCTCTAGGGTAGATTGGTGCTGAGGAGTTTCCAGAAGGATTATCCGGGGTTTCATCCAGGAGATTTGTCAGAAACTGAGAGGTATTACTACCAAGGAAATTATCTATTGGGTAGGCCAGTTTCGACACCCAGATTGTACTCTGATATTGCTTAATAAGTAAACCCTCAGATAGATGCACCAGTTTTCCCACATTGTGTTTTTCCGGGGACATTGGTCCAAAAATAATGGTGTCATATGGTGTGATTGTTTCTGTTTCCTTTAGTTGTTGATTTGTAATATTTTGAGCATGCACTGGTGTTTATTTTTAGTATTTACATTGTAAATAACTTGTTAAGTGAAATAACAAGTAGGTAGGAATAAATCAGATAAAGTGCATGGAGGGTTTCTAACTAAGTAAACTTAGAAACTTCAACACGGTATAGGAGCGTGATTGTAGATCACAGGAGGACTAAGGACATTAGCTGAGTGGAGCAATAGCAACATAAAACAGCTGTCCCAAGGTGACAAACGCTGTTTCTAGCAGAGTAGCAACAAGGAAGGGTGACGCAGTGCCTGCGTCATCAAGGGTGAGCCGGGAAGAGGCAGTGTAGAGGCTAAGTAAGGCAAAGGGAGGCTCACGTAGAGCCATGTAGTAGCTGGGAGGGCTGACGTAGTTGGATGAGGAGGTCGGGTTGCTGGTGGCGGGATTGCGCAGAGCCTAGGAGCTCTCACCTTCAAGTTGCCTAGGTTTAGAAGGTTGTGGGAATATTGTAGAGTGGATCTAGTGAGGTACTATAGTTAGAATAGTACCTGACAGAGCAAGGCGAAGAGGAGTTGTTGCCGAGGGTTTCTAGCTGAGGAACCCAGATCAGTGGTGCGGTTGCATAAGATGATCAGAGTAGGGGGCATCTCGACAGTGGCATAAGGATTTCCACGAGGGAAATCAGGACTGAGAGTGAGTCTAGAAGAGAACTTCCAAACGGGAAGTAGAGACTCAGAGGAGTCGAATAGAAAACTTCGAGGAGGGAATTAGAGGAGCATCATGGCACTACACGGAGTAAGAGACCAGAATAGACTGGACGGAGCGTTGAACTTCGCAGTCTAGAAGGCCAGAATCTTATCCGTACTTGACAGAAATCATGTCAAGAACTTTGCCTTGAAGGTTATAACTATCCCAGTCGACCCTAATGATAACGACAAGTACAAGGAGGCAATGGCGAGGGCCAAGAGCATCATCCTTGACGGGGTCAAGGATCATGTAGTACCACACATTGCCGAGAAGGAAATGACATATGAGATGTGGGAGGCTCTCAAGAAATTATACCAGAATACTTCTGTGCAGAGAAGAATGTTACTTGAGAATCAGTTGATGTCGTATCAGATGAAGAAGGGAGAACCGATTGACACCTTCCTCGGAGGACTGAACAAGATCCGAGATCAGTTGATTGCTATAGAAGCCATGCCGAATCATGAGCTAATGGTGAGGACAACCCTGAATGCTATCTCAAAAGACTAGGAGGTATTTGTCTAGAGTATACTAGGTAGAGGGAATCTCCCACCTTGGGATGAGATGTGGGCAACTCTTCACCAGGAAGAGATCAGACGACAATAGAAGACAGGTAGCAACAGTAAGGGGATGAAAGTCAAGCAGGAGGAGGAAGATGTTGCCCTAGCATCTGAGGGAAAGAAGGAAAAGTGGAAGAAGAAGGATCTCTCCAAGATCAAGTACTTCCACTGTGGGGAGCTAGGTCACTATGCAACCCAGTGTCCAAGGAAGAAGAGTAAGGGAGAGTCTTCCGAGACTAAGGCAAGGCCAACACAGGTAGAGAAGGAAATTTTGACAGACAATGACTGTGCCATGAGTGCACATGCACCATTTGAGTGGAAGTTGGGAGACATCAAGCTGCAGTCAGGCAGACTACAGGCGATGAGGGGTAGGATCCTCGAGGTACCCAACCTCTTGGATTAGACCTTGCTACAGGAGCCCCAAAGAGGAGTAGCAGGACTAGCTACAGTGCAAGAGTCCCGAGACAATGTGAGGCTAGTAGGTTACATCAGTGCAAGAGGGACATGAGTGTTGCACCAGTGCAGGACGGAAGAGAGAGGTGTGCAATGGTGTGAGATGCAGGGAGTTGTTGCAGCAACGCAGAGGTCAGAGAGGGAGCACTTGTCAGTGGCAGAGGGAGCATCAACATCAGTGGGTGTCTCTAGCCCAACAGGGAGGTCATGTTGGGAGATCAGTTACTTACTTCTCAGTAACTAAGCTGCAGTTCAGAAGTGGGCAGCATGATGCAACATGATGAGAGGAGGTGTAATGCGGATACAGTGTTGGGAGAAAGGACCAGCATCGACACAGATGCAGAGAGAGCTGTCTTACAAATGCAACAATGGCAATGGAAAAACCATGGGCAACAGTACAAGATACAACAGTTCAGAGGATGTTGGGCAGGAAGGCCTAGCATCAACACATTGGTGTCATATAATCAGAGTAATACTCAGTAAGGTGTATTGCTAGAGCACAGTCCTCGCTAAGAGGGAGAGTTTATTTGGGGTAGCATTGGATGTGCTCTAGCCACGAAATTTGGTGGAGAGGCTGGGGCACATGGGATCTCCAATACCCAAAAATGGTTTGGGCAGAGTCTAAACAGTTTAGGAGATATTAAAATAATTCTTATTTTTAATGGAGTCCCTAAGTCTAAACTTAGGGAAAATAAAATATTAATGTTGATTAATTTGAAAATGTGTTAGAATGGTCCAAAATACATGGATCAAGCCAGATCTAATCTTAGCCGTTGATTAGGGACTTGATCTCAGTCGTTGATATGTCAATAGGAAAAGTATAAGAGGAGGCTTGAGGGTCACTTGGAGAAGACACCAGAGTGATCAGTTGTTCTATTCTCTAGAGCGGGGTTTGCTAAGAGAGATAAAATTAGTGATCAGGAGTTGCAGCTGAGGGGCATTGAGTACAAAGAGACAAAGAGGCATAGATAGTGTTAGGAGAGCAGTGCAGTAGCCAAGGAGAGTGATGTAGAGCCAGCTAAGGCTCACGCAGGGCCATGCAGAGGCAACAGGGAGTTGCGTAGAGCCTCAGCGAGGCCAGTGTTGCTGACACAGAGGGTTGACAGAGGGCCTCCTAAGGCTGACACGGACCCATCCAGGGTGACATAGGGCCAACTTTGGGCAGAGAGGGGCTGACACAGTCCAGAGAGAGGCTGATGCTGGGGTCTTTGGGGCAGATTGGTGCTGAGGAGCTACTGGAAGGATTATCCGGGGTTTCAACCAAGAGATTTGTCAGAAACTGAGAGATATTATTGCCAAGGAAATTCTCTGTTGGGTAGGCTAGTTTCGGCACCCAGATTGTACTTTGATATTTCTTAATAAGAAAACCCTCAGATAGCTGCATCGATTTTCCCACATTGGGTTTTTCCGGGGACATTGGTCCAAAAATAATGGTGTCATATGGTGTGATAGTTTCTGTTTCCTTTAGTTGTTGATATTTAATATGTTGAGCATGCACTAGCGTTTATTTTTAGTATTTACAATGTAAATAACTTGTTAAGTAAAATAACAAGTAGGTAGGAATAAATCAGATAAAATGCATGGAGGGTTTCTAACTAGTAAACTTAGAAACTTCAACATGGTATCGGAGCGTGATTGCAGATCATAGGAGGACTTAGGACATTGGTCAATCGGAGCAATAATAGTAGAAAACAGCTGTCCTGAGGTGACATAAGCTGTTTCTAGCAGAGAAACAACAAGGAAGGGTGACGCAGTGCATGCGTCATCAAGGGTGAGCCGGGAAGAGGCAACGCAGAGGCTAAGGAAGGCAAAGGGAGCCTCATGCAGAGCCACGTAGTAGCTAGGAGGGCTGACGCAGTTGGATGAGGAGGTCGGGTTGCTGGTGCCGGGATTGCACAGAGCCTAGGAGCTCTCACCTTCACGCTGCTTGGGTTTAGAAGGCTCCGGGAATATTGCAAAGTGGAGCTGGTGAGGTACTGTAGTTAGAACAGTACCTGACAGAGCAAGGCCAAGAGGAGATTATATTGAGGGTTTCTAGTCGAGGAACCCAGATCAGTGGTGTGGCTACACAAGAAAATCAGAGTAGGGGGAATCTCAATAGCGGCAGAAGGACTTCCAAGCGAGAAATCGGGACTCAGAGGGAGTCCAGAAGAGAACTTCCAGACGGGAAGTAGAGACTTAGAGGAGTCGAACAGGGAACTTCCTGGAGGGATGTAGAGGAGAATCATGGCACTACATGGAGTAAGAGACTAGGATAGACTGGACGGAGCGTTGAACTTCGCAATCTCGAAGGCTAGAATCTTATCCATACTTGACAGAAATCATGTCAAGAACTTTGCCTTGAAGGTTATAGCTATCCCATTCGACCCCAATGATAATGACAAGTACGAGAGGCAATGGCGAGGGCCAAGAGCATCATCCTTGATGGGGTCAAGGATCATGTAGTACTAAACATTGTCGAGAAGGAAATTACATATGATATGTGGGAGGCTCTCAAGAAATGGTACTAGCATACTTCTGTGTAGAGAAGAATGATAATTGAGAATCAATTGAGGTTGTATCAGATGACGAAGGGAGAATCGATTGACACCTTCCTTGGAGGACTGAATGAGATCCGAGATCAATTGACTGCTATAGAAGCCATGCCAGATCAGAAGCTAATGGTGAGGACAACCCTCAATGCTGTCTCAGAAGACTGGGAGGTATTTGTCCGGAGTATACTGGGCAGAGGGACTCTCCCACCTTGGGACGAGATGTGGGTGGTTCTTCACCAGGAAGAGATCAGACGTTAGTCGAAGACGGGTAGTAGCAGCAAGGGGATGAAAGTCAAGCAGGAGGAGGAAGATGTTGCCCTAACATCTGAGGGAAAGCAGGAAAAGTAGAAGAAGAAGGATCTCTCCAAGATCAAGTGCTTCCATTGTGGGGAGCTGGGTCACTATGTGACCCAGTTTCCAAGGAAGAAGAGTAAGGGAGAGTCTTCCGAGACTAAGGAAACACGAGCACGGGGAGAGAAGGAATTTTTGACAGACGATGACTGTGCCACATGCACCACTTGAGCGGAAGAGGGGAGACATCGAGCAATATTCAGGAGGACTATAGGCGATGAGGGGTAGGATCCTCGAGGTACCCAACCTCTTGGATTAGACCTTGCTACGGGAGCCCCGAAGAGGAGTAGCAGGACTAGATAATGTGGGTAGAGGCAGATGCAGATGAAGCGACAGAGAGAGCTACAGTGCAGGAGTCCCAAGACAATGTGAGGCTAGCAGGATACAACAGTGTGAGAGGCACATGAGTGTTGCACCAGTGCAGGATGGAACAAAGAGGTGTGCAATGGTGCGAGATGCAAGGAGTTGTTGCAACAGCGCAAAGGTCAAAGAGGGAGCACTTGTTAACAACAGAGGGAGCTTCAACATTAGTGGGTGTCTCTAGCCCAATAGGGAGGTCAGTTTAGGAGATCAGTTACTTACTTCTCAGTAACTGAGTTGCAGTGTAGCAGTGGGCAGCACGATGCAACATGATGAGAGGAGGTGGAGTGCAGATACAGTGCTGGGAAAAAGGACCAACATCAACACGGATGCAAAGGGAGTTGTCGTATAGATGCAACAGTGGTAGTGGCAGAACCATGGGCAGCAGTACATGATACAACAATGCAGAGGATGTTGGGCAGGAAGGCCTAGCATCAGCACAGGTACCAGTGCCATATAATCAGAGTAATACTCAGTAAAGAGTATTGTTACAGCATAGTCCTCACTAAGAGGCAATGTTGATTTGGGGTAGCATCAGATGTTCTCTAGCCATGAAATTTGGTGGAGAGGCTGGGGTACATGGGATCTCCAATACCCAGAAAGGGTTTGGGTAGATTCTAAACAATTTAGGAGATATTAAAATATTAATATTATTAATGGAGTACCTATGTCTAAACTTAGGGAAAACAAAATATTAATGTGGATTAATATGAAAATGTGTTAGAATGGTCCAAACGACATGGATCAAGCTATATCTAATCTTAGTTGTTGATTAGGGACTTAATATTGACCGTTGATATGTCAACAGGAAAAGTATAAGAGGCTTGAGGGTCACTTGGAGAAGACACCAAAGTGATCAATCATTCTATTCTCTAGAGCGGGGTTTGCTAAGAGATATAGAATTAGTGATCGGGAGTTGCAGATGAGGGGCATTGAGTACAAATAGACAAAGAGGCAGAGATAGTGTCGGGAGAGCAGCGCAGTAGCCGGGGAGATTGACGCAGAGCCAGCCAGGGCTCATGCAGGGCAATGGAGAGGCAGCCGGGAGCTGTGCAGAGCCTCAAAGAGGCCAATTTTGCTGACGTAGAGGGCCAGAGGGTTGACACAGGGCCTCCTAAGGCTGACGCAGACCCACCTAGGGTGACACAGGGCTAGCACTGGGGCAGAGAGGGGCTGACACAGTCGAGAGAGAGGTTGATGCTGGGGTCTCTGGGGTAGATTGGTGCTGAGGAGCTATCAAAAGGATTATCCAGGGTTTCAGCCAGGAGATTTGTCAGCAACTGAGAGGTATTACTACTAAGGAAATTCTATGTTGGGTAGGCCAATTTCCACACCTAGATTGTACTATGATATTGCTTAATAAGAAAACCCTCAGATAACTGCACCGGTTTTCCCACATTGGGTTTTTTCGGGGATATTGGTCCAAAAATAATGGTGTCATATGGTGTGATTGTTTTTTTCCCTTTAGTTGTTGATCTGTAATATGTTTAGCATGCACTAGTGTTTATTTTTCAGTATTTACATTGCAAATAACTTGTTAAGTAAAATAACAAGTAGGTAGGAATAAATCAGATAAAGTGCATGGAGGGTTTCTAACTAAGTAAACTTAGAAACTTCAACAGTCACCAGATGCCCTTAGTAGGTAATAACTACACCAATAACATAGTCATAGGCATACAAATGTCATTGCCCTGATGATGGAATCACCAAGCTAGTTCGAAAAGTTGGTTTCATAAACTGTTCACAGGTTTTTCCACAAACATGAAAAAAAAACCACACAGTCAGAGGCATCTATCTCAATTTTAAATGTATGTTGCAGGTCTAGCAATGTGAGCACTAACGCAGAGCAAAGGTGATGTTTCATCCCAACAAATGCCTTCTGCTGTGCCTCAGACCAATTTTTTTTTTTTCTTTCGCTCCTCCCTTGCTATCTTGACTTAAATGCCAAGTGATATTAGAGAATCCCAACACGAACCTTTGATAGAATTTGGAAAGGCCCAAAATATTGCGAAGCTCTATGAGAGTTGTCGGGGATCGACAATCCTGAATGACTTGGATCTTAGCTAGATCCACATGCATGCCTTAGTCATCAATTACGTAGCCCAGATATTGGACCTGCTTTATGCCAAAGGGGAATTTCTCCAACTTGGCACATAATTTGTGATGCTACAGGGTTTGAAGGACCTACCGAATATGTTGCAAGTGCTTTTCCCAACTCTTGTTGAAGATGAGGATGTTGTCCAGATATACAACCACAAACGAGTTGGTGAAAGGCCACAAGATGTCATTCATCAGCCTCATAAAAGTTGTAGAGGCATTTTTCAACCTGAAGTGCATGCCCAACCACTCAAGGAGGCGCTCCTTGGATTTGAAGGTGGTATTCCATATATTTGTGGGTTCTATTGGAACTTGGTGATAGCCAGACTTTAGATCAATCTTGTTGAATTACTTTTCCCCCTTGAGCTGGTCTAGAAGGTCATAAATCCATGGAAGGTACCTATTGCTGATAGTGATCTTATTTAGTTCCTGATAATCAATACAGGGTCTATAGGTCCCATCCTCTAGTGAGGAATTTGGTTAGATGTGCCCTTTTTGTAGAAACCCCTGGATTTGCTACTTGATTTCCTCATTTTCTAGAAGAGAGTGATGGTATACTAGCCCATTTGGTAGAGGTGCTTTGAGAGTCAGATTGATTAAATGCTTGACCTAATAGTGCAAGGGTTCCCTTGTGGGTGAGGAGAAGATGTCCTTGTACTCCTCCTTGACCTTATCAACTTGTTTCTGCTGCGTGGAGGAAGATTTTATGTGGGCCATGGATGTGGCCACGATCTTCCCCTTATTTTTATAAACAATTAGAAAGAAAACAAATTTACTAGTTTAGGAGATGATCTTACTGCATTTTTTAGTAGAGATCAAAGAAATGGCAGTAGGCAAGGCTACCTCCAGTATCCTGTATAGTTTTATGCCCAAAGTAATAATAACAATGTAGGGGCTAGGCTCATACATAGCATAAGGCTTCCACAAGTATGGTTGGCCTAGTGAAAAGTCACAAAATTCAAGAAGAGCAACAACACATAATACATCGTCTATGAAGGGAATGATGTTATAGGGAAGCCGACACTACTGGCTAACACAAATATCTCATCCTTGCTGGAGCCACCCAATGGTGTATGGCTATGGGTGTGGTGTGGTCAACAAGCCCAACCAATTAATGAAATCTATTGAGATGAAGTCATTTTGGATCCCACTGTCGACAATGAACTGCAGTGGAGAACCCTTCACCTACATCTTTGTATGGAAGAGATGCTCCCCCTCCTTTGGATGTTTGAGATCAATCTTTTGGATCTTCATGGTGGAAACAGTGTCACTAGGTTCTACATTAATAATTTGCTTCCCCTTATTGTTTCGCTTTGAGTTTTGTCTTAGAGTGAGAACATGCATCTAATTCTGAAGCTTTCAGGTCGGCCACTAGTGACTGCTTGTTGCAACACTCATTTTTGTTTCGGGTGAGGCTCTTGTGGAACTCACATCAATTTCTAATGTCCCTCTTTGTCTTCATGGTTCTATTCTTTACTTATGGCTTTGATGGGTTGTCTTGGGTTGCTCCACCTTGGATTTGCCCTTTTTTCTGCAGTTTGGAGGTCTATTTTCCCTGCTTTGGTTTCATAGATCCAAAGCCTCTCTTCTTTTGTTTAAATTTCCGCTTAATCCTCATAACATATTGGTATGCTACACCAAGTGAGGAGATGTCTAGGAACTCCATTTCTTCCTGGATTTGTTTATGCAAACAACCACAACACTTGAGTATTAGATACCACTCAGAATCCTTGATATCCAACTTTGTGCATAGGGTATGGAATATTTTTGTGAACTCCGACACGTCTTGGTCTTCGTCCTGGCATAGTGTGGTCCAATTTATGCATATATCTTTATAGCTCCTGATAGGGTAATATTGTTCCTTGATGTAATCTCAGAGAGAATTCCAAGAGGGTGTGGTTGTAAGTAGTGGGAGTACCTCCTCATCCCTTTGCTCATAGTAAGTTTCCCACCAATCCTTGACATGGGGGGCAACTTTGAGGAGTGAAAAAGTAATAGTTTCCCTATCGAAAAAATTATGGACCGAAAAATAGCTTTGTAATAGATTTAACCATATATCTAGAGTATATGTGTTTGTCTAGCCTTCAAATATAGGATTGTCAAAGCTAACTTGTACCTTAAAGGGGGCGACGCCTTCGAAGTGACTGTTGGATGAAGATGCTTTGCCTGCTGATTCTCGTCGAAGAATCTAGGAAAAATTATCCATCATCTCGTTCCTTTGTCGCTTAAGAGCCTCATTGTGCAACATTTTGAAAGGATCTCCTACTCCTCATCTTTCTTTTCTTCTACCATGGGAGGCTATCGCAGTCGACGAGGATAATCTTGCAAGGGTTCAACCAGTTCAAGTTCCAACTCCTTATACCCCGACCTCATTGGGGAGATGCACAGAAAAATAGAGAGAGAGAAGACCACTTTGATACCACTAATCCAAATTTATGAAGGAATGAAATGAAATAAAAATTTGTGGGTGCTTACCTACCAAGAAAGAATAAGAAATGAAATACAAATTTAAATAAAAACTCAAAGATACAGTGAAACCAAACTTCAATTAATAAATAACAATTTCTAAAAACTATTTACATGATAAAACGAAACAAACTAGCTCGGATGATGGCAACTTATCTCTGATAAGATATGTGATGGCTATATGCCTTCTAAACTGGATTACAATGAGGTTCTGAGGCATTTTTTTATCATGAAGAAACAATGATATACCCTAAAAATCTAAAAACCTAACCCTAGCAGGTGAAGCATTAAAAGCTTATGGGCCCTGCTAGGGGTTATTTGGAACATCAACTTCCCGGGGGTTGTACCTTTGGCATACGATATCCGTTTGGCGTGCACAATACCTCATCAGAATGACCTATTTGAGGACAACTTTTGAATACAAATAAAGGCCTTCCCTCTTGTTTTCCCATTTCCCAAAAAAACATTATTTAAGGCCTCAAAACAACTCTAGAAGTTCAGATCCCGAAAAATGACCAAAAGTAGAAAACTACGGAGATAAGAAATTGTGCTGGAAATTAAGAAACTAAAAGAAAACAATGTTGGGGGTCTAAGTAGAATAAGCGGGTGGACACCAATATCCACCTGGGCCAGTCCTGTCCCCTTGCATTGAATGACTCCATGAGATGGGGAAACTTTTACTGAATTTGGTACCTGGTGAGCCACTTGCCTTGGTGCAGGAGCTAGCCAACTTTGACAAACCGATATAGTTGGATCCTCTATTGGTGAGTGTTTTTATCATTTGTGTCAATTATTCAATTAGTTGTGTCTTGTTTGATGCAATCTGGATTGAGCTCTATTGGTTTCAGTTGCTCAATAATGTCTGATGTGTCCAAAAATGGTGGAAAGTATGGCCGGAGGTTGTCCATATTGAATATGGGGAAGGCTATGAAATGGAGGGAGATTTAGCTTGAAAGCATTGTCACTGACAACCTTAGTGATTGTGTAAGGCCCATATCGAAGTGGTCGAAGCTTCTAATGGGCTCGGACAAGGCGTTCCTTTCGTAGATGCAACCACACCTTGTTGCCTACTTGAAACTTATGTGGCACTCTATGTTGATCCTAACATTGTTTGTACTTGGCATTGAATCTATCTAGTATATAACAAACCTATTGGAGGATGTGTTGGATGCATTCAATAAATTTGGTGGCTTTATCAGCTTTTGACTGTACATCTTCAAATTCTGCCTATGTAGTCGCAAGAGACATGGAAACATTAATCGAGCACATTGGTTGAAATCCCAGGCCCACTTGAAAGGGGTTGTGGCCAGTCGAACTATGGAGATCTTTATTATAGTTGTGTTTTACATAGGGAAGAATCTCATCCCATGTCTGTGGATGCTTGGAGTTATACATGTGTAGTATGTGAACTATCATCTTATTGATGACCTCTGTCTGACCGTCAATATGGGGATGGAATTCCGTTGAGTTAGTGAGCTTGGTGTCCAACAATGATAAGAGATGTGACTAGAATGCACTCAGGAACCTACTATCTAGATATGATAAAATGGTCTGCGGGATCCCAAAATGTACCCACACTCGTTTGAAAAAGATTTTGGCTGTGTCTTCTACTGTGACACTCTTCCTGCAAGAACCCAATACAACCATCTTAGAAAATATATCAATGACCATAAATACACAATCATTTCCATGCTTGGTAGAAGGAAGGCCATACATATAATCCATGTAGATTGATTCCCAAGGTTGGTTAGTAGTAGGAAAAGGAGTGTACAAACCTTGTTTCTTAATGGTTGGCTTAGTGATGGCACAAGCAATTTAAGATCTGATATATCTTCCAACATCTTGTCGAAGTTTTGGCCAATAAAAATGCTTCTACAATGCTGCCACTATTTTGTCCAAACCAAAATGTCCCATGACCCAACTGTAGTGTGCTTCCCAAATCAACTTGGCACGCTCGCTTGAAGGAACATAAAGGTGCCCCAGATAGCACAATAATGTGTCCTAGGGGTGGAACTCTGGTACTTGCTTTCCATCTATGAACATCTATTATGTGGCGACAAATTCTGAATCATTTTTGTACAACTGTGACCATCCAGAAGTCTTGAGCCCACAAGAGTTGAAACTAGTGGTCAGTGCCACAACCGGGGGCTGACTGAGGCAATTTGAAACATATTGGTGATGCCCTTCTTATATTTAATGTTCAAATGAAATAGCTGCAGATATGTGGACCATTTCTAATGGTGATTGTTCTTCAACTTCCCTTGTGTCTGTATAAATTGATAATGACAATGATCCATGTGGATAATCATCTCCTTCCCCAGAATGTAATGTATCCAATGCCGATAAGCATGCATGATGGAATACATCTCCTTATCTTAGGTGGGGTATTTCTGAATCATATCAAAGAGTGTCTCACTGTGATATGCCACCAGATGCCCTTACTGGGTGACAATTGAACTAATAGAATAGTCAGAGGCACCTATCTCAATTTCAAATGGTTGTTGTAGGTCTAGAAATGCGAGTATTGGCATAGAACAAAGGCTATGTTTTAGATCAACAAATGCCTTATGTTTTTCCTCGGACCAAAAAAACTTTTCTTTCACTCTGCCCTTGGTAACTTGACTCAAAGGCCAAGTGAATGAGAGAATACCAACATGAACCTTTTATAGAAGTTGGAAAGGCCCAAAGACGAAGCTCTGCGAGAGTTGTCAAGGCTGGCCAATCCCGAATGACTTGGACCTTAGATGAATCGTCATGCACGCCTTGCTCATCAATTATGTAGCCTACATATTGGACCCAGTTTGTGCCAAAGGATCATTTATCCAAGTTGCCACGTAGTTTTTACTGCTGCAGGGTTTGAAGGAATTGCCGAATATGTTGCAAGTTCTCTTCTCGACTCTTGCTAAAGATGAGGATGTCATCCATATATACAACCACGAACGAGTTGGTGAAAGGTTGCAAGATGTCATCCATCAACCTAAAGAAAATTACAGGGGAATTTGTCAACTTGAAGGGCATGACCAAGCCCTCAAAGAGGCTCTCCTTGGATTTGAAGCTGGTCTTCCATACATTTGTGGGTTCTATTGGAACCTAGTGAATACCAAAATTTAAATCAATATAGCTGAAATACTTAAGCCCCTTGGGCTTGTCTAGAAGGTTATCAATCCATGGGATTGAGTATCTATTCCTAAAAAATGATCTTATTTAGTGCCCGATAATCAATGTAGTCTCCAAGTCCAACCCTTCTTTTGTATGAGTACAATGGGGTTCCTACAAGGTGAGGAACTTGGTTAGATGTGCCCTTTTTGTAGAAAATCTTGGATTTTCCACTTGGTTTCTTGATTTTCCAAAAGAGAGCAATGATATACTGGCCCTTTGGGTAGAGATGCCTTGGAAGTCAGATCAATTGAATGCTTAACCTGACAGTGCACGGGTACCCCTATGGGTCAAGAGAAGATGTACATGTACTCATCCATGACCTGATCAACTTGCTTCTACTGGGTGGAGGAACCCTTTCTAGGGGTAATGGACGTGGCCACAATCTTCCCCTTACTTTGAGAGCCAATAAAAAAGAAAACAAATTTCCAAGTTTGAGAGATGATCTTACTATATTTCTTAGCAGAGATTAATGAAATGATGGTAGGTGGGGCTACCTCTCGTATCATGTATAGTTTTCTACCCAAGGTAATCATAACAGTACAAAGTGTGGAATCATACACAACATGACACTTCCATAAGTATGGTTGGCACAATAAAACACCACAGAATTCAAGAGGAGCAACATCACACAATACCTAGTTTGTGAATGGCTTGATGATGTAGGGAAGGTGACACTGTTGACTGACGCGACAATCTTGTCCTTGGTGAAGCTACTCGATGGTGTATGAATGCGGGTGTGGTGTTGTTGGTAGTCCCAATTGCTTAACAACCTCTGCTGAGATGAGTTTATTTTGGCTCCCACTTTCGACAATGAATTGTACTGGAGAATCCTTCACCCATATTTGTGTATGGAAGATATGCTCCCCCTCCTCTGGACATTCAGGCTCAATATTTTGGACCTTGGTGGTGGCAATGATGACACTAGGTTCTGCACCAATAATATGCATCCCCTTATCATTTCCCTTGTCTGGTTCTGGCACAAAATTGGAACATGCATCTGAATCTGAAGCTTTTAGCTTGACCACGAGTGACTTCTTGGCACGAGACTCATTTGTCTTGTGGGTGGGGCACTTGTGGAACTCACACCACTTTTCAATGTCATTCTTTGTCTTTGTGGGGCTATTGTTTGCTTGTGGCTTCGATGGGATGTCCTGGGTTCTTCCGCCTTGGTTCTATCCTTTGTTCTTTGGTTTGGAGGTTCATTTTCCCTACTTCGGTTTCGTAGATACAAAGTTTATCTTCTTCTGTTTAAATTTATGCTCGAACCTGACAACATATCGGTATGCTGCACCAAGCAAGGAGATGTCCATGAACTGCATTTATGCTTGGATGTATTTATGCAAACAACAATGATACTTGAGTATTAGATTCATTTCAGAATCATTGATACCCAACTTTGTGCGTAGGATATGGAAAATATTTGTGAACTTTGACACATCTTGGTCCCTTTCGTATCGTAGTGTGGTCCACTTCATGTACTTATCATCATAGCTCTTGGTAAGGTAATATTGCTCCTTGACGAGATCTTGGAAAGAATTCCAAGAGGGTATGATTGAAAGTAGTGAGAGTTCCTCCTCATCCCTCTACTAATTGTAAGTTTCCCACCAGTCTTTGACATGGGGGGTGACTTTGAGGAGTGCAAAAGTAATATTTTTCCTATCAAAAAAATTATGGACCAAAAAATATCCTTCCAATAGATTTAATGATCTATCTAGATAATCCACATATATATGGCATTCAAATATAAGAATGTCAAAGTTAAACTGTACCTTAAAGGGGGTGGTGCCTCCAAAGTGACTGTTGGTTGAAGATGCTTCGCTCACTTATACCAACCAAAGGATCTAGTAAAAGATGTCCATCATCTTGTTCCTTTGTTGCTCGAGGGCCTCTTGCGAGCGTGCCAAACAACATTTTGAAATGATCTCCTACTCCCTCTTCTTTCTTTTCTTCTGCCTCGGGAGGCTGTCGAGATCAGCGAGGCTAGTCTTGCAAGGATTCAACCAGTTTAAGTCCCAACTCCTTATCCCCCACCTCATTGGGACACACACAAAAAACAGAGGAAGAGTAGACCATTATGATACCCTTGATCTAGATTTGTGAAGGAATGAAATGAAATATATATTTAAACAAAAGCACAGAGATATAGTGAAACAAAAATTCAATTAATAAATAATAAATGATGAAAACTATTTGCATGCAGAAAAAAATAAACTAGCTAGGGCGATGGTAGGTTATCTCTAAGAGGAGATGTTGTAGCTACATGCCTTATGAAGTTAGTTACAATGAGGCTCTGAGGCCTTTTTATCATGAAGAAACAATGAGAAACCCTAAACATCCAAAAACCTAACCCTTTGAGATGAAGTGCCAAATGCTTGTGGGCTCCACTGGGGTTAGTTGGAACATCAACTTCCCATGGTCGTAACTTTGACATATGATCTCCGTTTAACACACATGATACCTCATTAAAAATATCTAATCGATGATAATAACTTTCAAATATGTTAGTTCCCTAAAGAAAATGTTGTTTCAGGCCTCAAAACAACTCTAGAAGTTCATGACCCAAAAAACTACCAAAAATAGAAAATTGTTGATGTTGGATGTGGAGCCTGATTATCTTCTTGATTCAGAGATCTTGTTTCATCTGCATTTGGATCTCAATCCAACTTTCCCTTTGAGATGAAAAATTTCCTTATGAAATATTGTAATTTCATAGTAAATTTGGGTCCATTAGGCGAATGATTTGACGATAGAAGTTATGTTTAGTTTAGGTTTTTTCCCCTAAAAGGAAAACCCTCGGTTTATATGAGGGAATTGTATTGCGGATGTGTATTATTATTCTGAGTGAGAGTGAGAGAGAGAGAGGAGACCGTGTGAGATCGAAGAGGAAATTACAACGGATCTACTGTAGGTTGCATCTCTTCATTTTGTTGGATAATATAAAAGGAAGGGCTGGATGTTTCTCCATGGATGAGGCCGAAATTGGGTGAACCACATATATATTTGTCTCTCTTGTTCTATACATTTATGTATTTGTGTTTCCACAATATTTTGTGTATTTCATTTCTCTGTTAATAAATTTATAACAACTGGTATAAGAGCTGAAGGTTTATTTCGCTGATAAACTTGCAAGAGAGAAGGGTTCCTAGTTCGAGTGGGAGCAATAGTAGAAGATGGTAGGTTTAGGGTCGAGAAATTTAACAACCAAAACTACTATCTGTGGAAGTTGGAGAAGGAAGATTATTTGTATCAGAAAGATTTGTACCTACCATTGAGCTGAAAGACAAAAAAGCCGACGAGTATGTCAGATGAAGAATGGGATATTCTTGACAGAAAAGCACTAGGAACAATACGACTATGTCTGGCGACATTGGTAGCCTGTAATAAGGGCCTTGGTGAAACTATATGAGAAAAAACCTTAGCCTCGAATACGATTTTTATTATGAAGCATTTGTTTAATATGAAGATTTCAGAAGGTGGATCTATTGTTGATCATTTAAATGAATTTAACATGGTTACCAGTCAGTTAAGGTCTGTAGGGATAAATTTTGATGATGAAGTTAGGGATTTGTTATTTCTGTGTTCATTGCCAAAAAGTTGGAATAACCTAGTTATGGCTATTAGTAACTCTGTCTTTGGATCTAGTACTTTAAATTTTGATGATGTTGTTGGTGCCATCCTTAATGAGGAAATGCAAAGGAAAAGCTCCGGTGAGACATTAGGTAATGGTTTGAATGTAGAGACTAAGGGAAGAAAAATGGAAAGAGGAAGGAGCCTAGGAAATCACAGCAAGTCAAGAAAATGTAGATCCAAGTCCAAATTAGGGATAGTGTGCTAGAAACGTGGGAAGAAAGGACAATTGAAGAAAGAGTGCAAATCTCAGAAAGGAAAAGAAGGAGATGGACATCAAGAGAACAATCATGAAGCGAATGTGGCATGTGATATGTTGCAAGATGCTTTGATTCTTTCATTAGATAATTATTATTATTGATGCCTAGGTGGTAGATTTAGGGGCCTCATTCCATGATGAACCTGATAGGAACATTTTCATGACTATGTTTAAGGAGATTTTGGACATGTTCGTCTGGGTGATGATAAACCCTGTAAAATCGTTGGAATGGGTAAGGTTTTTACAAACCAACAGAATGGAAACCAATGGCTATTGAAGGAGGTAAGGTATGTTCCATTTTTGAAGAAAAATCTAATTTCAACAGGGCAGTTGAGAGGTGAAGGTTGTGTAACTACTTTTACACACAAAACCTGGAAGGTCACTAAAGGAGACCTGGTAATAGTAAAAGGAGAAAAGGTTGGTACTTCGTATTCATGCAATAGTATTTCTAATTATATTAATGCATTAACCTCCACATGAGTAGATACAACACTCTGGCATCAGAGGATTAGACACATGAGTGAGAAGGGGATGCAAATTCTCCACTCAAGAAATTAGTTGCCAGGTTTGAAGCATGTTGATTTGGATTTATGTGAAAATTGTGTTTATGGAAGACAAAATAGAGTCAAATTTATCAAAGTTTGGAAGGAAAAGAAGAGCGCAAAATTAGATCTTGTTGATATAAATGTATGGGGACCTGCTCAAGTATCATCTCTCGGCGGCTCTTGCTATTATGTTACTTTTATTGATAATGCAACTAGGAAAACCTGAATGTATTATATTCGAAATAAATCTGATGTATTTGATACTTTCAAGAAATTTTAAACTTTGGTTGAGAATGAGACAGGAAAGAAGTTGAAGTGTCTCAGATCAGACAATGTAGGTGAATATTGTAGCAAAGAGTTTGATAACTACTGTTCAGAGCATGGAATTTGTAGAGAGAAAATAGTTCTAGGAACACCACAGGAAAATGGTGTGTCAGACATGATGAACATGAGAATTGATGGGCCTCCAAATTAGACACAAATTAAGGCCCATCTAACATTTCGTAGGCACATGAAGGATATATTAAATCTCTCTTTCTACACTTAATAATGTTTTTATTATTATTATTTATTTATTTATTATCTTTAATATGTTCTTAGAAAGGTTCAAAGATAATTGCATATTATGTGCTTAATCTTATTTATTTTTGTAGAATATTGAGAGAATATTGAGTAAATTCTGAATGAGATAACATAGGGACTTAATCCCTACTATAGGATGAGCCAAGATTGGATAATAAGTGAGCTGAATATCATGAAATTGTTGACAAATTCTGGAGCTTCATTGATTGAGAAAATCTCGGAATGTGTTCCCTGTCATTTAATGCAAATTCCTAGTGTTGGAAACTAGATCCATTTTTTGAGGGATTTTCGAGGGGAAAATTTCCTCCTTTCAAGGAGAATGCTTCCTCATCACTTTTTATAAGTACCAATTCAAATTTTCCTCTAGGGGCATGTATTTCTTAGTCTTCTTGCGGAGAAAGCTTGTTATTTAGCAGCTCCACTTTCATTTCTAGCGGGGATGTACTTGGATTGATTCAAGTAATGAAGTTTAGTGCCATTTTTAGCTTCTAAAGCTTGGGTTCCTTCATAGGACTCTGCGTTTCCTTGGGCTTGGCCATCCTAGGAGCCTTAGATCCCTCTTGTACAATTTATTTATTTCCTTTGAATGTCTTTTTCACTTGCACCTCTTATTTCTGCATTTACTATTCATGCTTCTTTTGTTGTAGGTCATATTGGTAAAATTATTGATTTGAGTTGTTTTCTGGGTTATTTATAGATTCACAAGAATTATGCATCCTTAGAACAACTTTGAAAATTCATATTCATCATCGAGTTACTTGGATTGGTTTACTAGTTCACAAATCTAGAATTTTTGGAAGTCCCTTGTAGCAAAATAGTAGTAATTTTATGCTATTTTCTAGAATATGTTAATCAGATTCATTTGAGTTGATTGCACTTGTACCGTGTCATAAAAAAAATTCAAGTTAATAAAAAAATTCACTCCATAACATTTTCACTTGATTTGGTTAGGCATTTGGTAGGTTAACTAGCTCACTAGTTCTTGAATTTCCGGTTTTTAGAGGTAGTTTTCTGTTTTGTTTAAACACATGTTAATAGGGGTATTTTGGAGTGCTTCCACTTGGAACAAAATTTAGGACAACCTACTTAATAAAAAAAATTCCCATCTCATTTTAATTTGATTTACTTGGGCATTCAACAAGTTATCTCACTCCTGTGGCAAAACATGGCCTCATATAACACCTGTTGTAGTACGTGTAAACTTGACCAGATTTGCTCCAAAAGCTTGGTGTTTGTCTCTTAGGCTTGAATCGTGACCCCTAGGATCTGAATTCGTGATTGAGTAAGACCAAAGACCTCTTAAGCCTTGCCTCTTGTCCATTGCAATTCACCTTTGCAATTTGGATTAGTGGACAGATTCATGACTTGAAGAGTATAATGATGATTTTCATAATTACTTTATGAAGCACCTTGTGAACTCTATTGACAAAATCTATATTGAATGCAATGATTGAGGAATGATTTTATGTTTAGGTTTTTTTTCATGCTTCTTAAGCTAGGGTTTCCACTCCTAAATTTTTATTTCTATTACATAGACTAGGTTTCGTTTTGATGCACCATTTACACTCTGCAGATAAGTTAATGTTTACATTTTCTCAAGTAGGATTAGCATTTACATTTGCACAAAGTAGAATAGTCTTTCAATTATGCAAAAGTAACTAGGATTTCCTATCTATAAAAGTAATTAGGTTTCCTTTCTGCAAAAGTAAGTATGTTTCCTTTTCTGCACTTAGGATTAGTTGTGCTTTTTCTTTCTACAAACATAGAGTATTATACTCTCTTGCACCAACTTAGGTAGAAGTACACCATCCACTGCACATACAGTGCTACAACCTCTTAAGTTTATACGACATTACATCAGATCAATTAAAGAAAGAAACATTACATGTTGCACATATAATGTTGACACCTCTTAAGTTTGTACGAACCCCAAGTTGATAATTTAAGTTGGTAGCCTTGGGAGTTACAACATTCTTGTTGCAATACTGGGGCTCATCACTTTTTGGTGCTTTTTCCTAGGGAGGTGTCAAAGTATGCATTGTTTTCTTCCCTAGTTGATTCATTTCTTTTACTTTCTACAAAAACACACAAAAATTGCATTAGGCATCTTTCATTTCAAAAATAGAAAATTGCATTAAATTAGTGTTTTCATTCAAAAAAATCATAAAAACAAAAAATTTCTTTCAATACCACACCCCCCATTTGATCACATGGTGAAGTAAGAACCACATCACCGTCCACTTTTGTAGGTAGAAGAAGAAGAGGTGGCAGAGAAGGGAGAAGAAATGGATGGAGATGATGACAATGAACAAGATCCTCTTTGATTTCCCATTCAAGATACTAATATCGATGTTCACGTGAAGAACATCCCTCCATTTTCTCTTCCCAACTTCCATCGTATGAGGTCAGAGGATCCAAAAAAATTTACTCTTTGAATTCGAAATCCTTTGTAGATCTTATGGTGACTTACTAAACACTCAAAAATTGGGATTTTTTTCAATAACATTGAAGGATAAAGCTCTTAAATGGTTCATGAGTTTAGGGAATAATTCAACAAGATCATGGAATGATATGCAAAACATATTTATAGAAAAATATAAAGATCACAAGCTTAAAGAAGAAATCTTTAGAATGAATAAAAAAGAAGACGAGAGACTTAAGAATCTAATAGACATATTTATGTATAATGTTAAAGGGAAAATTTACATCATTTAGGATATGACACACTAAAAAACCTCTTAGAACAATTAGGGATGAGTGGTTTGATCTCCTTGATCTCATGAGTAGAGGTGATGTATACCACTTATAAGTTGAAGAAATTTGTGAAACATGCAAGCACATATCAAGAGGAAGGACAAGAGTAAATAAATCAACATCAAGATCAGTAAGTCAAGCTGAACTTGGAAATTTGCTTCATAACTTTAGCACATAAATTCTTAGCAATCTAAGAAAACAAGTAAAAATGTTAAAAATTCAGATTGATCAAAAAGAAGATCTTGATATTTGTGTTGTCCATGCAGAATCACATGCTATTAAATATTTTCCATCATTATTAAGATTGAAGGAAGTTTACCAAGAGGACAATTGAGCAAGTCAATCACCAAAGCAATTATGTTATGTAGCTCCAAGAAGACCATGACAACCTAGTCAACATGATATGATGCAAGAACCTAATTCACAATTTCAAGCTTATGCACATCCATCTCAAAGTAATTGGAACACACTCTTTCCTCGACAACATTGGCCATATTAAACCCAAAACCAATCTTGACAACAAGGTTGGCAAGGAACTTATAGGAGAAATCCATAATATGCTCAATATCCTCCATACCCAAATCCATGTTATCCCTACCATCCACCTCCACCACAACCACAACCTCAACCACATTCATCTTAAAGGTCTGCTCCCACTAAACTACATGTACCACCATTTCCAAACCCACACAAGGAAATAACTCAACCCACTTACAATGCTGAGATAAAAGACTTCCAAATAACTCCTATTGATCTAAATGATATTCATCTTAGATCATGAAGAGTATTATAGAAAAGGGTTTCTCTTGATTTCAATGAAGGACAACATTTAGAAATAGAAGATTCACATGAGATTGAGAAAGTTACATCATGTTTACCATCCGATCCTATATGTGTTCAAGAGAATAAACAACAAATAGTAGAATATTTGAATGGCACAGAAAAATAAGACATGAAGAATGATCAAAATGAGCAAGCAAACCAAGGGCATCAAAGCTATATTGAGGATTGGTTACATAAAATCAACAAGATGGAGCATCACTCTCTTCTTCAACAATGCTTGATATAATCAAAGTCAAAGCAATTGATCTCTAATATTTAGGTAAATGTCAAAGCATAGTTTTTGAGCCTACACATGAGTTTATTTGTCATATTGATATGCACATGGCTCCATTGGAAGTATTCCTATACTTGAAAGAGAGACTGTTTTTTCGAGTAGAGTAGGATAGAAAGAAAGAAATAAAAAATGGAGAAAGAAAAAAGAAGAAAAATAAAATCTCAAGTGAAAACCTCCTTTGAGGCTCTTGAGATTGGATCGTTGATTGAAAACTTCCATGAGGCGGTCAATGGGTTGGGAAAAAAAAGAGGAAAAAGGAGAAAAATAAAAGATCCTAGGTGAAAACCTCCTTTGAGGTGCCTAGGTAGACCTACTAACCGAAAACCTCATTGAGGAAACTAGTAGGCCTAAAAGAAAAAATAAAAAAAAATGAAAAGATAAAAATTATTTGCTTCATGTATCTCTCTATAATGAATGCAGATGCTCTCCAACCTTTGTAAGCAAAAAAACAAGTTAGCACCAAAAGAAAAATTTGGTCAAAAATCTAGTCAAAGGAAGTCAAACCTGGGCTTTCTCCTCCTTTGCCAAAATGCTCTAACAAGACCAAGGCCATGCCAATCCATCACCCTCATCCATTTCCAACATCCACCCATCATTCCCAATCTTTTCCCATTCATTTTCCTCGTTTTCCTAAAGTGCTACAAGAAGGTTTTGCTTTTCTACATTACTATCAAAATATACACGACATAAATTGTTATTTACAATATTGACAAAATTGTGCATCCATTGGCTGAGTTGTTTCATGGGGAGATGCATATGGATGATGATAACATGCTTTAGGATTTTCAGAAAATTCTAGTGCACATTTTTCGTGATATCGACCTCCATCAACTACAACCATTTTTTTTTTTTCTCGAGATTCATGCATTGATTGGATAAGATTATTTATGGGGAGGTTCACAAGGATGATGACAACATACTCAATTTGTTTTAGGTAAATCGAGTCTACCGTTTAAGAGATATGGATAAAACAATTTTGCTACAGGAGTGTTCCAGAATTGCTACAGGAGTGACCAAAATTAATACAAGAATGTGATCGACATAGAGAGAGGGGTCACATCCTCTGATTTCCCTGGGGAAATGAAAAATAAGTCTATCACACCTCCATTATCCATCCTCCACACCATTTAGTCACTTATCCATCCAAAAAAACATCTCTACCCATGAAAAATCCCCATTTTCACCCCTTCTTCCATTACTTTCACCACAACCAAGGATTTTGATCCTTGTCCATAGATTGATCATGGATTATTAGTGCTTTTGGAAGCATTATCTAAAGGATATTGTTGTCATAGAATGGTTTTTGTGAATGCTACAAGAAGAAATACATTCCTTTTATAGTCTTTAATTACCTTACAGGACCATAATTGAGAGCACCAAAATGAAGAACAAATCACCATGAAGACATTCGAGAGTCATTTCCTCAATTTTGGGCAGCTATAGGACCTCTGCAAAGTTGCTATAGGATCACTGTTCATCTCCAACATCAACCTTTGATCCATGGTTTCACCTATATTTTTATCACATGAATCATGGAACTTCAATCAACAATGAGAAGATTATATCCAATGAAGAACAATTGATGAAAGTGACATTTTGTACCTTAAAAATAATTCCAACAAATTTATCAATGTTCCAACAGCCTCATGCAAGCATCAACAAGTGGATCATCAACTATAGCACTCACATCATGAGCATATCAACAACAAAATTTTAGCCATGGATGTGAAGCAACAAGAAGAACAACAAAAACCTAGAAAACCTCCAAATTCAAGGCTATTAACAATAGGAACTCCAACAAATTATCACATGCAGCTTCAGGATCAGCGATAGTAGCTTCAGAACCACCAAAGTTAGCTTCAACAATCATATCAATAAGCTTAATATCACCTGTAAAAACATGTCAAGGGTAAGGCTCAAGTATGCAATCCTCTAAACCTTTCCTACGAACTTATTTTAGCTTGAAAAACATTGGAAGTGTATGAAGGAAAATGTTTTTTATAGCCAAAATTAGTAGCAAAGAAACCTTGGTCTTATCTAGAGGTTAGCTTCACTTTTCCACCAAGACACTTGCACATGTGGGAGAGGAACAAGATAAAAGTGAAGAGGACTTCAGAAAGTGGGTTGTAATCATTTAGTTGTGGTGGAGGACAAGGAGTGCGAAAGGGTAAGTGAGGGCAAACTCAGTGAACTAAAAGCACTTTGAGTTTATTTTGCATCAAATGAAAAAGATAAAAAAAATGAAAATAATAATAATAATAAACAAAAATAAAAAGAATAAAAAGGTGGCCCCACCACCTCTTTCCATGCAAATAATAGCTTCTACAAAATTCAGGTTGCTTGCTAAAGGAGTACCAACAATGCTACAAGAAGAACATACTTGCCACAGGAAGGAACATAATTGTTACGAGAAGTTAACAAAGTGCTATAGGAAGAAAAATTCCCCCTAGAACAACCACTATAGCCTTGGGAAGAAAGGAAATATTCGAAGGAAATGGCAAGGGTGAAAACATAGATGTTACAAGAGAAAACATAGCTGCTACAGGAAATAAAGAAGCTGCTACAAGAAGCTTGATAATGGACATAATTGCCCTCAAACCTTAAGAAGGAGGAAAGAATCATGAGAGAAAGGGTAAATATATATTTTCCTTTGGTACACGTGGAAAAGAAGATTGCAAATCTCTTTAATTCTTCAAAAACACATCTTGTAGAAAATTAAGGTCCACAACATTTACATCCATGATACCCTTTTATTACTAGACTTGCAAAGTTATTGTATATAGGCCAACACATTAGCGACCATGAAGATCCGAATAATTGCAGCGAATTGAATTAATATGCAAAACAATATTGTTTTTTTTTTACTTTAACGGTTAAATTGCATTGATAGGCGGCAAAACAGCTGCCGCGTACTTGGATAATACATCGCTGTTTGACCAAGAATTTCTTGTTACACAGAAAGGGGTTTCACGCTTTGAAACAGCAGGAGGTGTCGCCTTTGAGGTTGGACCATGATTGAAGGTGCTTTGATGCTTGCGGAAATGACTGGACCGCCCTTTGGTGGAATTGTGTCGCTAAATCCATGATTGGAGGTGCTTTGAAACTGCAGGAATTGTCTGGACCACCTTTTGTTGTCTGAGATTCATCCAATATGCCGGAATACGATTTGCTCTGTTCATTGCTACTCTGTACATACGTTTATGACCTTTTCCTGCTCCTCGTCCTTCCACTAAATCCATGGACAATGGCAATACATACCAACTTCTAGTTGAACCAAAGTAGCTAGCCTTGAAAAGTAATCATAGATGATCCTGTTCCGCTGTTTGGAGGTGAGATTTTGAGTTAAATTTGTTAAAAACCCTAACAGTAGTACATTCAATCCACTAACACAAATGAATTGCCTTGTCTCTGCTCTGGAATCAAAAGCTTGTAATACTGCAGTTGTTAACAATGAAGACCAGTGCCCTCACGCACAGCCCAAGATGCCACCAACCGACCTATGCCCAACTTAGGTTGAATCCTTGATGAATTATAGGATGATAATCCAATATGCTACAGCAAAGCCCTCGGTGCTCATACCATAATCATCAGCAACTATAGTGCATACATAGAATGTAACCTTCATGCAATTAGATCAAACCTGGAACCTGTTGTCTAATTGTCTTCAGACATTCACTCTCTGTCAAATGCATCTAATGAGGACTGAGCTTCCAGTGCATCTAATGGGGACTGAGATTCCAGTGCATAATCATTTCTGTATTGATTGCCTACCAATGGATCCAGGTGCGAATGATGGGCAAACTGTGACAGGAACAGTCGATCAGAGATTGGAGGATAACCTGAGAATAGCCTGTTGCAAAAGCCCATTGTTACTAGTACAGGTGCGATCCCCCACAGCAGCAGGGTGAACAGATTTGCTGAAAGTGAAGGTCTTAAGAAGATTATGGAATGATGCAGAAAGACTCTTTAGAATTGACTGAAAGAGTTCTTTGGCTACGGGCTGAGCCAAGATTGGCTTCCAGATCAGCTTGTGAATTCAGATGTCTCAGAAGATGATAAAGGGATATTTTCTGAAACTTGGCTAGAATGAATCTAATTTTCTTGAGAATGAGGACTAAGTGGATCTGTGAAGGATTCGAAAGGGAGTTCAGCACTTGAATGATAAGTCTGGAGTCACCGAAGACCGTCAGAGAGTGAATGTTCCGATTTAGAGCCAGAGAAAACCCCTGCCACAGAGCTAGAGCCTCGGCTCTATTATTTGATTCGAATCCCAATCCCAAATGATACCTGAGCAAAGTAGAGCCATCAGGATTCAGAAGAACACCTCCCCCACCCGCAGCCCCAGGGTTGCCTTTAGAGGCCCTGTCGAAGAAGAGACAGTGGTCATCCAGAGCATATCGCCACTTTATAAACTCCTGTTCTTCCAGGCGAATTTCCCACATGGCATGGAAAGAGGCCGGGGAAATAGGATTGATTTGATAGTTTGGAACAATATCTTTCAGCCAAAGCTCCTCCTCACTATCCAGAATCGCTTCATTCCTTAAAGACAATTTAGCATCCAAAGTCTCTCCCAAGAGTGCTTTAATTTTGGAGATAACGTTGTTTGTAGTGCAGATTTCACCCTTGAACAATCTGTTGTTCCTTTCCAACCATAACTTCCAGCAGGTGTATTTAGGGATCCACATCCAAGCAGTCTTAAGAAGGTTTTTTTTATTGAGGCAGAACGAAGATAACTTGGCCCACTCGTGAAGTAGATTTGGAATATTTCTTGGCAGCTCAACCTTGTCAGCACTTGACCTCAGAACCCCCTTCCAAACAGATTTGGCAAAAGGGCACAACAACATCAGGTGATTAGCTATTTCTTCCTCTGACATACACAAAGAGCATCTAAATGGCCCTTCCATTCCACGTTTTCTCAGATTATCTCTAGTGAGAATACTGTTGTGAGTTAACGTCCAACAGAAGAAGTCTACTTTTGGGAGTGAAGGGAAGGCCCAAATAAAATTCCATTGCGTTGGATCAGGAGGGACATTAGGAACAACAATCAAACTTTTGTAACCTTCAGAAACCGAGAAAGAGCTAGAATGGGAGCCCCACCCTCTTTTGTCCTTAGCTGTTGCTAAAATGGGAGATTTTCCTTGGAGTTTGTCTAAAAGTAACGAAGCTTCAATTTGCAATCGATGTGGAGCCTCTCCCAGGTTCCAGTTGTCCCACCATCTACCAGAATCCTCCGTCCAGGTGGATATGTCCCAAAGGGTTTCCATATTGTTGGACTGTAGCCAAAATTTAACATTTGCAAGGCCTTCTATACGGTTCAATGGCTGATCTCCTAGGATCTGGTCTTCCCATATTCTGATTTTTTCCCATTACCTGGGACCCAATAGAGATTGGAACTGAAATGCTCCAGAGCAGAGAGACAAAGCTTGAAAATTGGGGAACCTTTGGTGGTTTTTGGCGGATGATCCAAACATCTCAAACGCTGACCTTGAAAATATTTCTTCCACAGGACTTTCTTACTCCAGCTAACTTTCCCAGCTACAATATTCCACAGGATTTTAGAGCCTAGTGCAAGATTTTGTGCAGCCAAATCTCTCATTTGCAGACCTCCTTCCAGGGTTGGCCTCTTAATGGTGTCCCAATTAACTAAATGAAGTCTTCTTTCATTATTTTTCCCCCCTTCCCAAAGGAATCTCCTCAGAATACCATCCATTTTACTGAGGAAGGTTTTGGGAGCAAGTAGAATGGAGCGTTGAAAAAGAGGCATACTTATTAGAACAGATTTCATAAGAATTATTTTCCCAGCAGTGTTCAGCGAGGAGGCTCCCCAGGCTTGTATTCTGAGCTTAAGCTTGTCTAAGAGGGGCATCCAGTGGGAAACTTTAGGTATGGATTTGAAGATTGGTATCCCAAGATATTTGAAGGACTCCCAGGTCTGACAAACTTTCATCTCAAGGAGCCTAACAATGTCAGCCAAATCTTTGACGGAGCAGTTCCAGCCATAGATTGTGCTTTTTAAATAGTTTATCTTGCTGCTGGAGGCCTCCTTATAAATGTCCAATTCCTTCTTAAAAGATCTGGCCGAGTTAATGCTTGCTCCTCCAAGGAGCAGAGTATCATCGACAAATTGGGCATGGTTTATGTCTTTAACATTGTGCACCATTCTGAGGCCTGGCAGAGTTTGGACTTTTGACAAAAATCTAGCTGGAAACTAAGCACTGAGGCTTGAATAGCATAGAGGAGAGGGGATAGCGGACAACCTTGTCTTAATCCCCTAGATGCATTAAAAAAACCAGTAGATCGGCCATTTACCAGCGGCGCAATCCACGGAGAGGCAATGCAGGCTTTCACCCAATTTATGAAGGTTATTGAGAAGCCCATTTTCTTCATAACAGTGAACAGGAAGTCATGTCTCACCCTGTCAAAGGCATTTTCCAGATCGAGTTTTATCACCATTCCTTTCTCTTTTCTTCGGCAACTTGAATGAACTGCCTCTTGAACCAACACAATATTATCCAGTATCTTTCTCCCTTTGATGAAGCCTCCTTGATTCTCCGGGATGATTTCTGGCAGAATATTCTTGAGTCGGATGGATATGATTTTGGTAATCAGTTTATAGCTAGTATTACACAGCGAAATGGGACGGAATCTACTAAAATCTGAAGCTCCTTTCTCTTTCGGAAGCAATGCAAGGAAGGATGAATTGGTACTGCCTCCTATCTTAGAGAAAGATTAGGACTTCCTAACCATTCTCAGGAGGTCTTTATTGATAGTTGACCAGCAAGACTGAAGGAACCTAACAGTGAACTCATCAGGCCCTGGCGCCTTATCCGGCTCCATGCAATCCAAGGCTTTCTTGAGCTCATCCATGCTGATCGGTGCAGTCAGCATAGTGTTGACAGAGTCTTGAACACAGAGGGGGATTATATTAATCGGATAGGCATGGGGGTCTATAGGAGGGTCAGCAGGCGCTGAATAAATCTCTTTGAAAAAAGTGAAGGCTGCTCTCTTGATGCCTTCAAAATCTTTAACCACTGCATCTTGGGAGCGAATTTCTGATACATTTTTGAATTGCTTGTGAGCTTCGGCATGCTTATGGAAAAAACTGGTATTTTTGTCGCCGGCCTGTAACCATAAGTTTCTGGATTTTTGTCTCCAATACTCCTCTTCGTCCCTACTAGCTTTATGGAGGGCTTTTTGCAACTCAACTTCTTGTTGGAGCAGACTTTGGGTAACAACAGAATCCTCCATTGATGATTGGAGGGCAGCAAGGTTTTCTAATGACTCTTTTCTCTTGGCAGCTGGAGTTTTCAGAGTTTTAGCCCACTCCTTGAGCCTTCTCTTAAGAGCCCGCAACTTTTCTTCCCACACAAAGAAAGGGGATCCTAGGACATGCCGGTTCTAGACTTCAGAAACTACCTCATGGAAACCCTCTTGCTGAATCCACAAAGGGCTAGATCTAAAGGGAATGGGGCCAAGAAGACCATCCATGGAGAGCTCGAGACTCATGGGTTTATGATCGAAAGTGCAGTTGGGTAGAATTTTGGAAGAGGCCATTAGACCACTAGTAAGGAAGGAGGTTTGGACGAGGAATCTGTCCAAACGAGAAGCTATGTGGTTGGTGTTAGTGTCAGTCTTTCCAGCCTTCCTCCAGTGATCAAATATGCTCTTACAAAGTGGTTTCAGAGTGTTAAGGTCAAATTTTGTCATTTCAAAGAGTTTTCAAGCAAAATTTGGTCACTAGGGATTAGGTCTAGGGTTTGCTCTCACTCTTTTCAAAGTTGCCCAAATGCCAATCTATGTCACTATTCAGCTGAGTCTATCATCATTCATAGGGTTTTCATTATCATCTCAGTGTCTAATGAATCATTTTACACCTTGTTCATGCTTCAGTTGCGCCTAGGTAAGGTCATTTCCCTCTCCTAGGGTTTTGAAGGCAATTTCTCTTGGACGGTCAAATCATCGGCAAAACTTGTTTCCTGATGTTCATACACCTTCCCTATCCTTAAAGTACCTTACCAAATGCTTCCCATCACTAAGATTCCCCAAATTCCTCATTTTCGCACAAACCCTAGTTTCTAGCTACAACCTGGCAATTTTCTAGGTTGGGCCTGTGTTTTTCCCTTTTGGACCCTTTCCCCTCACTCAATCTCTGAGATTCCACTTTCCCCTACTTCCTAACATCCCTCCTCACTCCCAAAAATTTCCCCAAGAATTTAGAAGCCCCCTATCCCCTTCATTTCGCTTCATTTCGACCAAATTCCTTGTTTCACACATCGGGGCAAGTTTCAATCAAATGATGTTTCAGAGCAGTCAGAGATGAATTTTGGAAAACTGAGAGAGGTTTTTGTCCACAACATTCCAAAGAACAAAAACCTCTTTCACTTTTTGCACAGGTGTCATGGTTTGAGAGAAATGTCAAGAATACCGTTGCCTCAGGAGAATCAAAG
>APFE031295331.1:110137-130199 GCA_000404065.3 Pinus taeda
TGGGAGAATTGATTTTTGACAGGGCAAATGAACTCCAAATCCAAAAATTCCAGTTGGGTTGGAAAGTAGACTCATATAACTTTCCAAAATGCCTACTCTTGCCCAATTTGGCCACCTGCAAGTGCACCAAACATGGCTCCAAAGGCACGCGACATGTCAGGCAGAGGCGCGCGACATGTTGCGCAGTTTTCACAGGAAATTCATCTACAGCTCAGGAATTCGCCCAGCTTTGACCAGTTTTGACTTGAGATGGGATTTTTCACCCTCTTTGATGTAATTAATGTATTTTCATGTTACCATGACAGTCATTTACCTATTCTAGAAGATTCATGCATGAAATAGCAAACATTTAATGAATGGATTGGTTTCCTAGTTTATAGAGGCAAGTTGTTTTGACTGCCTAGTTGTTAGTGCTAAGTTTAGAAGTGGTTGAAACAGCTTCTAGAAGGATGAGATCAACCCCTAGAGGCAGGGAAAGAGGTTAGGTCATCTATATTATGTACTTTCATACTCATTTTCATGGTTGGACTCTTGAGGGATAAACTATCATTGTATTATTTCACTGTATCTCTGCAATTTTTGGCTAAGGAAGACCAGGGTTTTGCAGTCCTTTTTGGGATTCTTGTGGACTCATGTGTTGGTGGTGTGTTTCAATGTTCTTGTAAGTTTTTTTATGTGATTCATTTCCTTTCTTTACTTCTGCACATTAAACAAATGAAGTGTTAAAGTAAGAATTCATGCTTGCCATGCTCTGCTTTTAAGTTTGTTTAATTTCAATGTTTTCTACTGTTTAAGGAGAATTCAAAGTTATTGTTTGCTCTCCTTAACTCCTCACCTATCATTCCTGACCATTCACTTCAGTTAAAGGCATCAACATTGTCTCCTACCTCGCCCCAAGGAACCCCCTGCAGAAACTGTGTCCAATCCCCGCACCCAAAATTTCCATCCCCTCAATTTGCCACCAAAAACCCAAAAACCCCAAAATCAAACTCTTTGATCAGTTTGCTAGCCTAATATCAGTGTTACCCTATTGGTCATCTCATCTATTGGCGATTTTATGAGATAGACTGGAGAGAGCATTCTCCTGCCCCGTAGGGCTAGCTACGAGGCTAAATGGTTTGATGTTGCCTTGAGGATTGCCTTTCTCAGCTTGAGGTGAAATTTCAAGCGCTAACAGTTGGGACCTAACCTTTTGTTAGACCAAGTGTATTTCCCAGCTGAAGGCTTGACATCCTCCAGATCCTAGCCAATCATTATATCTTCTACCCATTCTCTAGCTGGGTCCCTTACAGGAGAACCCCCTTTTTTCTCTTCAGCGGCTAGAGTAACGTTCAGATCCCCTGCAATAATGATGTTTTCTGGATTGTGCAATAAAAGAAAATACTGGAGCGAGTCCCAGCAAATTTATTTCTCCGTTGGAGAGATCGGAGCATAAAGGTTGAACATACTTACTTGTTGACCAGAGTCTTTGTGGAGGAGCTGAGTGAAAATCCAGTGATGGAAACTTTCTTCGTGAGTCAAGTCATATTTGGAGCTGTCCCAGAAGGAGGCAATCCCACCAGAGGTGCCTCTAGCACTGACAGCTCTACCGGGGCCTTTGCGCTAGAATATTTTGTTGCATTGGAGGAGAAGAGTGTCCTCCAGCTTTGTCTCCTAGATGAGAAGGATTTCAGGCAAATGCAACCTCACAATGTCTTTCAGGGCATATTCTTTCAGCCTGCTACCTAATCCTCTACAATTCTAGGAGACGTACTTCATTATTTACTGGATTGGGATGCAGTGGCTCCTTTTGGAGCCCTGTTGTGCTTGCGCCCAGATCTGGTGTTCATCATTCCTTTGAGAGTTTTCTGGGAGCCTTGGAGAACGTCCAGATAAGTTTTCTCCTCCCTCTGTTTCTTCTTGGATTTCTGGCTCCTAGTCGATTTGATAGGAGTAATTTGTGAGCTGTCTGATTTAGACTCTCTTTCTTTTGATTCTTCCCCTGAGTCAGAGGCAAGACTAATGTGCTCGTCGTTGCCTGCGTTTCCCCCTTGATCAACCTATGTTAGGGGGACAGTCGTTTCTTCTTCGGTTTCTTTCACTTTCTTCGACTGATCTTCAGTTTCTTCATGGTTCTCTGAGGCATCCACCTTTTCACCTGAGGAGGGGCCATCATTTGAAACTGGTATGGTCTTGGAATTGGTCTGGGGATTCCCCATTGGTCCTGATTTCTTCTGCTCATTGGGCTTTGAGACTACCTTGCCCTTTTTATTTCTTTCCATCCTTCTTCTTCCACTTTGTCCCCTGATGGGAATTTGGGGCAGTTTCGTTGAAACTGACCGTGCTCATGGCAGATTCTGCACTTAAAGGGAAGTTGCTCGTAGTCCATCTTCTGGAAGTGGTGCCAATCTCCAACTGTAAGTTTGATGGCTTCCGGTAGACCAGCTTCCAAGTCAACTCCACGTAGATTTTGGCGCAGGTGTATTGGCCCTTGTTATCAGCTTTGTCGATGAATCTACCCAGTCCGTTTCCTATCTTTTGCAGGGATTGGAAGCTCCAGCAGTGTAATGGTAGGTTGGGAAGCCAGACCCAAATAGGAACCTCCTTTGGGACATCGACTAAAGGGTCGAAGTCGGGGGTCCATTTATTTAGAAAGAGACCTTGATTTCCCATGAAATATGGACCGTTTTTGAACACCAGATCTCGGCCTTCCTTGGTAGTGAATTCAAAAATGAAAAAACCTCTACCGACAGCATAGCAGATCACGTTGTTGGGCAGCAGGGGCCTCCAGTTTCGTTGAACCCATTCATCAGTCGATTTTGTTATTGGCCAACGACCCATAAATTGCCCCACTAGATCTCTGTCAGCCAAGGCAAGAGTGATTTTGATCGGTTGATCTTCCGGCAAAGCAATTTCTGGGATTTCATCAAGGTTTTTGGTGAACTTTGAGACGTCGGGATGGGAACGTTTTTTTCCTTTCTGCGATAGCAGACTAAGAAAGGCCTCTGCTGTTGAAGATGGAGGGGTGGGAGAGGGCTCCACACCCCCTGGCGCACCCATGGCGGCGGGAAAGTCCTGGCAGCGATCGCTGACCTAAACGAAAGCTCGCAGAGGAGCAGAGCGCACACAGTAAAAATGATTCTACGCAAAACAATATTTTTACGTATATAAACAAATCAATAAAAATGTAATTTACTAGAGAAAACTCCTAATCCTAGATAATCATGTATGGTGTAAGCACATATTCTATATAACATAAAACTCCTCTCTGTTGCGATGGGTCTTGATACATTGTACACATGTATCCCTTCCCATAATTCCTTCAATTCATCTACCAATGGTTGTAAGTAGACATCCATATTCTTCACTTGTATTCTACTAGGGACTATGAGAGCCAACATAAGATGTCCATTCTTCACGGAAAACCATGGGGGGATATTGTTATATATTACTACTACAGGCCAAACATAATAGTTGGTGCTTTGGAGGGAATATGGGTTGATGCCATCCATGGCTATGCTGAGACGTAGACTTCATACTTCATCATTGAATTTTTTAGGCCATGTATCTTCTATATGCTTCATGGCTATTGAATGTATTGGGATTCACATAACTCCTAACTCATTTCTGTGTGAGGCATGCCATCCCTGCAACATAGTTAATTCTTTACAGCGAAAGTGTCTTTGAATCCTTCAGATTATAGGCATCTGCCTCAATATCTTATGAGGAGGACCATGTGATTGACCCATTTTTTTTAATTATGGTACCTTTCATGCCCACATTTCAGACACATGTCTTTGTCTGCATATTCTCCTTTATATATAATGTTGGCATTGTAGTGTTGGAATTGATGTCACTAGGTTCATGGTGTTTCTTTTCATATGCATGTGTGATGAGTGCTTGGTGATGTGTGTTTGGCTTGATAGTCTTGTTAGTTGGAATTGGTATCAAATATTTATGACTAGCCCTAGTGGAGGTGATTTGGAGATGTTGTTGTTTCTTAGTAGAAATGGATTCCACATGTGATGATTGGATTGATGTTGACATGTTGTTTTTATTGGAGATGTTGCTGCTGCAGGTGGTTGGAGTGCTGCTACAGGTGTTGCATAGTCTCTACATGTCTTGGAGACATTGGAGTTGCTGCTACATGTGTGAGACGTGGTTGCTTGTGTTGGAGGTGCTTCTACCAGTGATGGAGGCAATTGTATGACATGCTGTTGCTATTGCAGGAGTTGGAGATGCTGCTTGAGGAGCTGGAAGTGTTTCTCTTGGTGATAAGGTTGGCAGACTAGGGACTACTTGTCATTGATTTGTTGTAGTAGTTCTTGACCTATGTGATCAGTTGCATACTTGTTACAAAGGCTTGAAGGGATGTTCAAGAGCTCAAGAAGATGATCCATCAACTAGTTGAGATCTTAGACTGATGTTTCAATATTTTTCTTTAGATTTTTCCCTAGTTGCATGGAGCCAAGCCTGTGGGAGTGATTGAAAATATCTAGTCGCTGACAGACAAGCCTATGGGAGCAACTGTAATGTTCCAGTCGAATTTGCTCAGTGTTGTGTGTGACCGAGGTTTTTCATGAGAATTTCACTACATTCCTTACGCTGCTGAACTAATTTTTGTATTGTGGAGACGTTATTGTTCGAAACTTTTTGGTTTATGTTCAGAAAAGTTCGTGGGGTCTCCAGAAGTTAATTAAAGTTGCAAATATCAAAAGGCAAGTGGAGTAGTGGTTTGATAGACTCAACGAGTTGAATCCATATCAAATCAAGCATATGAACAGATTTGTGAAGCTCAATAATTATTTGTAATTATTGAGTTGTGCACCTCAGTTCATCTTTATATTGGAGTAAGCTCGATGTTAGTTTAGTTGATTTTGTCTTGTGTGTTGAGTGTGCGTGTGTGTGGAGAATAGTGTGCAACATGTGTGAGGATTGAATTGTTGATTTTCTGAAGTAGTTTGTAGTTGTAGCAACAATGAGCTGAAATATGTTTAAGCCATCATATTTATGCATTGTGTGAAGTGTTGAAGTGTGGATTGGAGTAGTGGTTGATGAGATTGTGTGGCAGTTAGTGGAGTATTTTGCAAATTGTCTTCTCCTATTTTATTCTTCAGTTTTTGTTGGATCTTTTGATTTAAAATGATGATGTTGCTGTTATGTTCATGTTGAGCGAATTGAGAGCCTAGTGTGAAATATTCTGAAACATGGTTCGCATGGAGGAAGTAAAGGAGTGGATGCTTCATAGTAGACATCGATTTGGCAGATTCAGTAGAAGAAACATATTTCTCCATCCAATTGGAGTTGGATATTCCAATGGTAGTTGGGCGAGGATCATTGATCGTGGTGGCCTTCAACAGATGGTAGTCCGTAGATCCGTGAGAGAAACATATTTCCTGTATGATAGATGCCAAGATATTGTGAAAGAAGTCGAGTCTTCTGACTAATGGGGGTACATTGATCCATGTAAAATTTGTTCAACAAATTAATAAAATATATTGAGCAGTGCAACAACAACAAGGGTGGTTTTGACCCAGGAGGAGGGTTTTCCACTAGAAATATTTGTGTCTCTTGTGTTGAATGCTTGCATGAGTTTTCTTGAATTTGATTCTCTAATACTTTCTTATGTGTTTCAATTTATGCATGGTTTAAAATATTAATAATTTTAAGAAACTTTATAAGTTCCTTCACTACTAATTCACCCCCCCTTCTTAATAATGATCTAGTTTCTAACAATTGGTATAAAAGTAGGGATCTCAATTACAACTTAATCGCTGGAGAGTGGATCTTGGAGTTTTTGACATAAAATTACATTTTTTGTCATAACGAGTTCTCCAAAGAAATTTGTTCTTACTACTGCAAATTTCAAAATATGGAAAGAAAATCTGAAAAATAAATTATTACTTTGTGGCTCTAACTTTTGGAGATTGGTTTGTGAAGGAAATGATGGAGATTTCCCTACACCTAAAGTACATAAGAAAACTGCTCAAGCAAGGTGAATTATTTTCGAAAATCTCCATAATACCGATTTAGAGAAAATTAGAGATTTAAAATCTGCCAAGGAAATTTGGGATAGATTGCATATGCTATATGGAGCCAACAACAACAACAATGATGAAGAGATTGAGAAGAGAAACAAAGAGAAGAAGGAAGCTCCACTTGAATCAGATTTGAGAAAGGACAACAAATTTGAAGGTATAAGCCATAATGATATACTTTTGAGTTATATTTCTGAGAGCATTAATGACAATGATTCAGATTTAGTTAGTGAAAGAGATGATGATCACAATTATATGCTTCTTAAGGCTCAATATGAATTTTCCATTGTTGTTATTGAAGATTTTTCTATTGAAATCGGTAGACTAACAAATGTATGCAAGGAGAATAGGGAAAAATTGAAAGATTGTGATCAAAAGGAGAAGAATCTCAAGGAAGAAATTACTACCTTGAGAACACAGCTGGTAGAATCGAAAAGATTAGAAGAATACATTTGTAGCAAGCAAAAATATAGGAAGGATTAGGTTGAAGCGCTTGAAGGTGTGATTGAAAAGTTAAGAAAGGAGCTTGAGTAAAATAATTAGTAGTTGGAAAAAGTGAAGAGCACCATAATAGTAAGCAAACCTGGCAGCAATCTTCAAAAGTGTGAGACAAGCATGCATGCAAGAAATAATAATAAAGAAGAAACACAAAATCCTGTAACAAAGAATGTGACCAACAACAACAGTAAGAAAGAAGAGAGAAAACGAATTCACCACAAACAACAAAATAGAAAATCAAAAGGAGCTTTTACATCTAGAAGACCATTTCTCCTATGGTTGAAGGTAGCAATTTTCAAAGGAGAAGTCAAAACTACTTAACCCCCTTGATGAACGAGATTGAGTGCTTCAATTGTCACGATTTTGGCCATGTGACAGTTTCTTGTAGGAGGATAATGCACACATCTATGTAGCAACATGATCAAACAAGGGGAGGATCCACTTTCAGGTATACAAGTTCATTTAATGGATATTGTTTCACATGTAACTTGTTTGGGCATACAACCATTGATTGCGGATCTAGCGGGAGAGGGTGGAGGTCAAGTATGGGAAACAAGAGATCAGATTATTTGGCTACATATCTTGATCATATAGAGTGTTATGTGTGCCATAATTTTGGACAGATGAACAAGGATTATAAGATGCCTAGATCTTTGAGGCCATTTGTTCAAAAGCAACAATAAGGGACAATGTGCAACTAGGTAACACATGGAAGAAGGAGCAACAACTAGGAAGATGTTGCATTTCACTTTGTTCTCGTGATGAGGATGACATGTGGTATATAGATAGCAGCTGCTCACACCATATTTTAGGATATAGGAGAAAATTTATTTTTCTCAATAAAACTAGGAATGGTCGTGTTGTGTTTGAAGTTAGTGAAAACCAAAGTATTGGGAAGCATCAAAGCCAATCTTGGTGAGAAGAGGACAAATGCAGAAGATGTTTGGCTCATTTAAAGGCTAAAGAATAATCCCTTGAGTGTGAGCCAAATGGTGGATGGAGGCAAGGAGGTGATTTTCAACTCCAAAGGTTGCATCATCTAGAAAAAAGGATCAAAGGGAGTGATTGCAAGAGGAGTCAAGACCCTAGATAATGTGTATGTGTTGAAGGGAAGAATGAAAAGTAAGAAGAGACCAAGAGAGTACTCTTCCTCATTAAATTTCGAATAGATGTGATCAGTCCTTACTGCAGTCCACTCTTGCATGTTAGATCTACTTGAGTCCAACAGTATACATGAGACTAGCATGGTCTTAGGGGGTCTGTTGGCAACTTGACGATTACTAATAGTAATTTTTTTTTGATCTAGTTCAGCTATGAATATTGAGGTCCACATGATTAATACGCTCATGAGGTATATTATATTCAGGGGGAGTTTATTTTTATTTATGATCTATTTTCTTCCAGTTTATTTAGTAGTTAGATCAACTACATTGTTATTGATGGTTTTTGGAGTAGATGCATGTAGAGTTTTTGTGATGTAATTGGAGGTATGATAGCCACAGTTTTCTTATGCACATGGTCAAGGTGTGATGGATGATCACACATTTAGGGGGAGAATATGTGCTTCTTAATGAATTTGCAGAATCTTGACATTGTTTTAATGCAAGATGCTTTTTATTGTTGCTACCAACCACACATTGATAGTTGAATGAGATAGTATGGTTGCATGGAAAACTTGACATGTTGCTAGTGCTTTCATTGCTAGATCATAGTCATGATATGCCTTATTATACTTGTTGCTGCCATGGAGATTTGTTGATGTGTTAGAGTTGGCTCATCTAGAGTATATGTATCTCATTGCTTATGTTTTCACTTCTAGATGAATCATGTATGTTTATGACATGTATTAGATGGATGAATCATATGTTGCTATTGCATGGAGAGAGATTATGATGTGTTGGATATTCACATGTTTGAGTCATGTTGTTTTATATTGCTGCTTATATATTGAGAGAGTGCCGCTGCTCATGATCTTTTGGTATGATGGATGTTGCTACTTGGTTTTTGCTCTCATGGGGAGAGAGAATGTGATGATGGCTTGAGATTGAAGAAATGATGAATCTATGTTGTTGATGTTTGATGAGCCTCCTAATGATTAGGATATGTATTTTCTCCCACCCTATAACATATTGCTATGTTGCTACTTTTAGTTGATTTTGTTGTTGATGCATATGTGGAGCATGAAGGTGGTTGCTAGTGGTTATCATGATTTTGTTGCAGGTTCTTCATTGTTGGGATGGCTATGGCTAGGGTATTGAGTGGCCATGCATTAACACATGATGTTGCTAGTTCCCCTATTGCTACTACTACATATTGAGAGCTTATGTCATTGCTCATGGGGGCCTTATACTTGTTGCCTACGCCATGGATTATATTTTATTGCTGCTGCCATAAAGAGAATATATCATTGCTCATTGTTGCCATGTACTCATGTTACTTAATGTTTTAGGCATGTATAGGATAAAGAACCTTTGTGTATAGACGTAAAATCCATGTACTATCATTGTGTCATCTTTTGGGTGTATTTCTCATGGAGAGACCCATGGTGTCTAACATGTTGTGTCATTATCCATGTATGGGTCAATGGGAGTCCAAGTCATGTATTAATTTGCATATCTTTGATGTAGCCCCATTACATTGGGAGAATGATGTAAACTTGGGTCCATAAAAGTATTGGTTGGTGATAGGTGTGATTATAAAGGATTCACTTGTTAGTCCTATGTACTTGTCACAACCATGTATTTTCTCCATGAAACATTATATTGTATTGTAATGCATTGTATATCATGTCCAAAGTCAGTTGAGTCATGATCCATGAGAATTATTCCCTTGTACTTAAAAAGGAATATTATTGCAACAAGAAAATGTGTTACTACAAGAACAAAGATAATGTGATTGCAGTCCCATTACATGCTTAGGGGGAGCATGTTCATTGCAGACTTACTGGCAACTGGTTTCCTTGTTTCATATGCTTATTTTTCGGGAGATACTTCTTGGTTTGCATTAGTATGGTGTTGAGTATGACAGGGGGAGAACTTCTCTCATTCAACACATTATTGGCATTGCCTTCAGTGTTGATATGGACTTTTTCAATTGATGTCAAAGGGGGAGAGAATTTTGATGGATAGAGATCAACTTTAGAGTTGCAGCTTCAGTGATGGACATAGTATGTAGGTCAACATGTTGGAGTGAGGCTGACATCAATGCCAAAGGGGAAGTTTGTTGGAATTATAGTGTTGGAATCGATGTCAATAGGTTCATGTTGCTTCTTGTCATATGCATGTGTGATGAGTGATTGGTGATGTATGTTTGGCTTGATGGTCTTGTTAGTTGGCATTGGTGTCAACATATTTATGACTAGACTTAGTGGAGGGGATTTGAAGATGTTGCTACACGTGTGATATGTGGTTGCTTTTGTTGGAGGTGCTTATACTAATGATGGAGGTAGTTTTATGACATGATGTTGCTACTACATGAGTGGGGGATGCTGCTTAAGGAGTTGGAGGTGTTGGTCTTGGTGATAAGGTTGGAAGACTAGGGACTACTTGTCACTGATTTTTTGCAAGAGTTCTTAGCTAATGTCATTAGTTGCAAACTTATTACAAAGGCTTGGAGGGATGTTCAGGAGTTGTAGAAGATGATCCATCAACTAGCGGAGGTCTTAGGTTAATGTTCCAATGCTCTTTTTTAGCTTTTCCCCTAGTCGCATGGAGCCAAACCTGTGGGAGCGATTGAAAAGCTCCAGTCACTGGCAGATAGGCCTATGGTAGTGAATGCAATGTTCTAGTCGAATTTGCTCAGTGTTGTGTGTGCGACCGAGATTTTTCCCGAGAATTTCTCCACATTCCTCACATTGCTAAGCTATTTTTTGTATTGTGGCGACATCCTTGTTCAAAATTTTTTAGTTTATGGTTGGAAAAGTTTGTGGGACCTCCATAAGTTAATTAAAGTTGAAAATATCAAAAGGAAAGTGGAGTAGTGATTATATAGAGTCAATGAGCTAAATCCGGATCAAGTCAAGCATATGAACAGAGTTGTGAAGTGTAACACCCTCCTCCCACATTTACCCAAGTTAACCGGTCTACTGGGGTAAACATGTGATGAGAGGCTACTACAATCTGATTTAACTCCCCATGTATAGTTAAGGAAGTGGAACTGATACAACACAACCAATCTGACCTCCTGCACATACCACAGAAACTACAGGAGCCAACCAACCCTTCCAGATGATCAATCCTTATGACAACTTGACACTTCAATTCCTTAAAGCCTCAGTAACTCCCATGACATGGGCATGCATGCGACTAGGACCCTCCAGTCGCTCTGACAGCATGGGCATGCAAGAAAATGGGGTTTTTTTTTTTGTTTAGCTAGTTCTGAGCTTGCGACCCCATATTCTATGCTACTATTTCAGGACTAGAACTCAGGCCACTGCCCAGAACTCCATGAAACTTTCAGGAATGAAAAGTAGCATTGAAACAATGATACAAATGCAAATATTTGAACAAAGAATTGGCTGGACCCCTACTAGCCTTGACATGCATTTCGTTAAACATGTCACAAATATGCATCCTACAGGTCATAACAATAGATATGAGCATATGGGTATCATACTTATCTGAAAATATCTAAGAAGCATTGATGCCTTATCACATTAGTTGCATTATCATTTGTTAGATCATATATTCATTATACATTCATTTACAAATCAGAACATGATGAGAGCCATACATCATCATTGTCATAAAACATACTCATAACCAACGTATAACCAACATAAATAACAAGGATACATAATCCATAAATGCCTCATATTAACCAATACATTTTCTCATAAAATACTAGCGAGAAATAGTTCTTATTGATAAATGATTGGACCAACGAGGTTCGGGACTTCCATGTACCACCCGACCATAGATTGGTTGAATCAAATCTTTCTTTCAGCCAATCACCCCCATGCCACTTTCCAAGCATGAATGTGGGACTCAAACCAAAATCAACAAGGGCTTCCTGATGCTATACCACCTCACCCTCAACAATAGAACCAGGCTTATTGCAATCCCCAATAGATCACTAGGCCATAAACAATAACAATACAATACCACACCACGCTCTACCACAATCCTTACTAGATCACTAGGCCAAAAACAAGCATGGATGCCATCGGGTCTCTCCACTTACATCATGAGGAATTTTACTGTCCCAACCTCTCGGATTTACCATGTATTTTTCCATTACCGGTCAAGGGATTCCTAGGCCTACGAGGTCTACACCCTTTGGGATTTACCGTGTATCCCATCCCGTGATTCCTAGGCCCAGTCAAGGGTACTCACCACTGAGCTTTACCGTGTATCCCGCCATTCACTGATCATGGTATTCCTAGACTCAATCAAGGTGTTCACATTCAGGCTTTACCGTGTACCCCATCCTTTGATTTCTAGGCCTTGTGAAGAATCCTGGGACCACCCCACTCAAATTTGAGTCCATCTGGAAATCCATCTCAACCAAATATAAAAGAACCCACTACACCATGGCTATCCATAAATGGCAAGGCTAGGATGAAAACACAACCAGACCTAGCAAAACCCATTCCCATGACAAAAAAAGAACCAAGAACACACATGCATAACCATGCATGTGTAATATAGCAAGGAAATCATACATTCAAATAGATACTTGCAAATAATCCCATTGTAGCTGCTAGATCCTACTCTTCCTTGATCTTTGCTTCCTCTTGCCTTATTTTATTTTCTCGATCCAATGCTGAAGTTCTCTAAGAAAACTCTAAGCGTCCAAGGGTGAGAGAGAGAGAGAGAGAGAGAATAAAGAGAGCTTCAAAACTAAATTGAAAAAAGGTACCAATTGATCCTCATAAACTTTTTTTATTAACGAGGCCTCTATTTTCTTCATTTTCCTCCTCACATGCAACATGTGACCTTTCACCTTCCTTTTCTCCTAATTTCCTTTATTTTTCATAAATAAAATGCCAATTAATGCCATTTTTCCTTTCCAAATCCTTTGCCAATTTCCTTAGCCATAATAAACCAAATGAACACCCACATTAGGATGTCTTGCCCAACATTCAGCTTGGAATACGTGTCCAATAACTGTGATTATTATTTTTCCTTTATTAACTTTTATTACATGGAATTTTTACCAGGGCTGTTACAAAAGGCTCCCCCTTGGCAGAACATTGTCGTCAGTGTTCATTGACGCCTACAACCAACAAGATTGCTAAAAGCAAAAATACTACCTTTAGAGATTTATAAATTAGCTTGATGCAATATTTATAATGATCAACCCGCTGAGAAGCAAAACAACATGACACCTACAACCAACAAGACTGCTAAAAGCAAAATAAACTGCCTTTGGAGGTTTATAACTTAGCTCGATGCAATATTTATAATGATTAACTGCTGAGAAGCAAACCAACATGACACATAACAACATAATAACCATAATGACATGAAACCCATACCGCTTATTAGAGCTTTATAACACATCTCATGGCGGTATTTACATCCATATACATATACATATACATACACATACCAAAAACATTATACCAAAAATATAACAAAAACATTCGCTCAATCAATGAATAGAGAAGGATACATATCCCACATTTGATCAACCATCTCCCATGTAGCTTCATTGGGTCCAAAGTGCTTCCACTGCATTTTAACCTGCTCGATTGCTTGGTTCTAGAGCATGAACATTTTTCTCTGCAATAGATAGTACAGTTTCGGCTAGAAATCTCCTTCTGGCTCCACCTGCAATACAAACCAATCAATCACATGATACACATTTTTACATACTTCTTAAGCAATGAAACATGGAAAACATCATGGAATTTCACTGTCGGAGGCAGTGCAAGTCGATAGGCTACTGGTCTGATCCTTTCAAGTATATTGAAAGGTCCATAAAACCGAGGTGCCAGCTCAGGACACAATCTAATCCATAAGGATCTCTTCTTGGGCTTGATTAGAAAGTACACCTGTTCCCCAACCTGAAACTCCTTAAACAACCCGTTCCAATATGCATAAATTTTCTTTCTATCCTGTACTGTCTTCAAATTCTTCTTGATTACCTGCATTTCCTGTTACATCCCTACCAACATATCTGGTCCAATCAACACCCTATTCACTGGATCACTCCAAGTGATGAGAGTATCGAAACTCTACCCGTAGACTGCCTCAAACGAACTCAGCCTCAAAGACTCTTGGTGACCATTATTATAAGCGAACTTGTCCAACGGAAGATACTCCTCCCATCTCCTCTACTGGTGCATCACATACATCCTCAAAATGTCCTCCAATATCCGGTTGACTCACTCTGTCTGTCCATATATCTGCGGATGATAAGATGTGTTGAAGGCCAACTCTGTACCCAAACCTACAAACAACTCTTTCAAGACTCTAGAAGTGAACTTAACATCCTCGTCTGACACAATATTCTTCAGAACACCATGCAATCTGACCACATCTCTGATGAAGACCTGTGCTACATCACTGGATTAATAAGTGGACTTCACTGGAATGAAGTGCACTACCTTTGTCAACCTGTCCACCACAACCATGATGGAATCATGTTTTTTAGATGTCCTCGACAAACTTATGATGAAATACATGGAAATGACCTCCCATTTCCACTATGGAATTAGAATTGATTGTAGTAGTCCACTTGGATGCCTACACTCTGCCTTTACCTGGTGACAGTCCAAACATCTAGCCACAAAATCCACCACATTCTTCTTTAGATTTGGCCAATAATAGAGCTTCTTCACTGCGATCAATGTCTTCTGATATCCTGGGTGTCCTAAATATAGTTTCACATGAAACTCCCTCAATATAATCTTCTTGATCTCACTTCTATGTGGCACATATATCCTGTCCCTAAATATGATCAGGCCATCTACTGAGAGATGATAGTCCACATCCTATGCACCTGTTCCACTACCTATACCTGTACATGTACTCTGCTGTAACCTATGCATAAGCTCTTTATACCTGCCATCTTGTTGACCTGCCTATAAAATTCAATCCTGTAAGTATGTCCCATAAAAACTCATAACCGCATTGTGATTTACCTGTATCCACCTATTAAGAGCATCTGCAATCCTATTCTCTTTACCCTTGATGTACTTTATCTCAAAGTCAAACTTATTAATCATCGCTAACCATATATTTTTCTTGGCAATCAGATTTAGTTGCTTAAATAGGTACCTCAAACCATTATGATCACTCATAAATACAAACCTCCTACGAAGAAGATAGTGCCTCCACATCTTCAACGCATGAATGATCACTGCTAACTCAAGATCATGAGTCAAATAGTTCTACTCATGCTCATTCAATTTCCATGACATGTAGCACACTACTTGCCCCTCCAGTATAAGGAATCCACCAAGTCCTCTCTTGCAAGCATCTGTACACAACAAAAACTCTTTGTCCAGGTCTACAATCTTTAACATTGGAGCATTTGTCAATAACTTCTTTAAATGTTCAAAACTTGTTGCACATTACTCTGTCCATTCAAATTTCTCACCTTGCCTCTGTAGTGAGGTAATAGGATATGCAATTTGGAAGATATTCCTGATGAACCTCCTATAATAACCTGCTAACCCTATAAATGATCTCACCTCTTCCACATTTCTAGGAGATTCCCTCTCTAAGATAGCCCTGATCTTCTCTGGATCCACTATTATGCCTTCCTTGGAAACAACATATCCCAAGTAATGCACCTTTGTTTGAAAGAAACTACATTTATTGAGCTTAGCATACAACTGATTCTCTCTCAACAATCTCAATACTACTGCTCAATGCTCTTCCTCATTATTAGAATATATTAAGATGTCATCAATGAATACAATAACAAAATTGTCCATCTAAGGACATAACACACTATTCATGAAGCACATAAAGGTAGCTGGAGCATTAGGAAAACTAAATAGAACTACAACAAACTCATAATTCCCATATATGGTCTGGAAATCTATCTTGTAGATTTCCTCTTCTTTAATGTGTACTTGATGATATCGGGATCTCAGATCAATCTTTGAGAATAGTACTGCTCCCTTCAATTGATCGAACAAATCATCAATCCTCAACAACGGATACCTGTTCTTGATGGTCACCTTATTCAACTGCCAGTAACCAATGCATAACCTGAGCGTATCATCCTTCTTATTAAAAAACAATACTGATGCACCCCAAGGAGAAACACTTGGCCTAATGTATACCTTGTCAAGCATATCCTTCAACTACAACTTCAACTCTACTAACACTGGAGTGCTCATTCTGTAAGGTGCCTTTGATGCTAGTGCTGCCCCTAGTACCAACTCAATAGAAAAGTCCACTTCTCTGTGAGGAAGAAACTTTCAAATCTATGCTGGAAACAAATCCTGAAACTAATGTAAAAATGGGTACTTACTCAATACCTTTGCATCCTCATCCTCCTCACCTTTGTAACTAGAGATATGTACTGCAAATAATACACACCCTTTTGTGACTGCACTTTGCCTACATACCTTTCACCATCCTAACTGATGTTGCCGTCTTCTTACCTTGTAAGATTCTTTGCTCTCAAATTGTCATCCAAGCATTCAATGGATTTTTCACACTAATCCACCTTGGTCCTATGCATATACAACCTCCATACCCAACAACATATTGTATGATCCCAACAACAATACATTCAAATGTACTGATATAGGCATACCATTCAGTTCAAATGCACAAGCTCTTACCTAATGATGAACTCTCTTCTTTGAACCAGTAGCCAACTGTACTAACCAAGATTATGCATGCACTTCTTTATTCAAACCACACTTATACACCAAGTCAGGACTAATATAACTATGGTTAGATCTAGGGTCAATCAAAATAGAAACAACTTGATCATAAAGCTTATCGCCCATCTCAATGATTGATGCCTGATGATCTGCTTGCCTATTATCTAATGCTTCATAGATATGAGGAATTCTTTGCCTGACATCCCCCACAGTTTGCACCTCCTGTGCATTGTAAATTTGAGGCCTACCACCCTGATATTGCAAACACTATCTCTTGAGATGCTCTTTACCACATATCCAACACTCCAACCATCCGGTACCATCACCTCTATTCTAATGTTGTGACCCATGTCCTTGTCTAGCTATGTATAACTTCTTATATGGTGCAACATTCTCTTTCCCTTCTGCATTTTGAGGCCTTGTTCTTTTCGGTTGCCATTTACCTTTATATTTTTTTTTCTCTTTCCAACCTTGATGATATTCTATCTTACGTTTTGACTGCTCATAATAGTGCTTTAGTTTCCCAATAAATTCCTCAAGTGACCGAGGCTCATCATACTCATTCTGATCTCTACTGCTAATGAAAATCCACTAAAAATTCTTTGAACTTTAGCCTTTTCATCGTTAAGATATGGTACAAACCTCAATAGCTCCAAGAAATTAGTCGTGTACTCCTCATCTATCATCGATCCCATTTTTAGCTCATTAGTTCCTTGGTTTTGCTGTTGTAGTACCTCTCTGACAAGTACTTCTTCCTGAAAAGTCTCTTGAATTCATGCCAACTCAACTATTTTGTCCTGATGTCTCTGACCCACTTCACATCTCCCCACCAGATGTTTTCTTTACCTTTCAGGCTGAAGATAACTACTCTGGCCTTCATATTATCTGTGTAATTATGCAACTCAAAGAACTTCTTCATCCCAAGTAACCAAGCCTTTGCATCCTTTGGATTCTTCAAATCTTCATGAAAGGTAGGTGGATTATATTTCTTAAACTAATCCGAAAAATATCCCTTGTCACTCCTCCTGTAAGGATGATAACGATGTCGATCATAGTGCATGTGAGAACCATAACTAGAATAGTACCTATGTCCATGTTAGGCCCCTATACTACTAGTGTAACCCCTTATTATTATTAGTACAACCCCCTTATTATATTGATGTACCCATGTAGTGACCATATTGTTACTATTGTGCCCCATAGAAGCCCACTATTGTTATTATTGTGCCCTTACACTATTATTGTTATGTAGGCTCTGATTATATAATGACCCCTTAGACTCCTATATATAGAAAGGAGGTCTTTTCATTTGTATCATCCAAGAATTGTTCATTTATGTAATGTAAAGGAGGTTTCCCCCTCGAAGAGGCTGAATTATAAGGCATTGATCTATCTTTTCTATCTTTTCTTGAGCTGGTTTCATAACATTTGTTATCAGAGCTTTGGATTCTAGGGTTTTGCTGCTCCAAACAGGTCATCGTGGAATTCTCGCTATAAATTTTTTTCTATGACGTTTCAGAAGTCGAAAAAAAAACCCATTTGAGAAGACATCACGATAAATCGCGAGTTTGAATTTCAGAGTGTTTCGCACTATATTTTTGGAGATATGATCTGAGGAAGTTGGTCCTTTTGCAGAATCCTGAATTACATTCAAAATAGGTGACCTGGGGAAAATCGTCATAACTTTCTCTCTGAGCATCCGATTGTAATTTTGAAAAAAGGTACAGAAAGAGGACGGACTGTAGTTTCTTTTAGATATATTTCAGAGCCAAAGGTCCAAATAGTGGCACGTGGCACTTCATACAATTTCTCTCTTCTGGAAAGGTCTATAATCAGGTCACTGTGGGAGATTTGGCATAAATCTTCATTGGAGAATCCAATTGGGGTCAAAATGGTGGCATTGGAAAGAGGACACAGAGGGCTACTGCAGGTCACAATTTTAGAACTTAAAGATCTGAAAGTACAGAGTTACAGTCGTTTCAAGACCGAGCTCCTAAAATCAAGAAAAAACAAGATGAGGAAGTTTGATGGGAAGGATCCGGTAAATTGGATACTTTAGATGGAGAAATATTTTGATCTACATGGTGTACCACTATTGCAAAAGGTATGTATTGCATCTTCATATTTAGAACCAGATCAATTTTTATGGTATAAAGGGCTTTGTTCTCGTAAACGACTTGTTATGTGGTCAATTCTCACAGAGGAAATGATAGCACATTATGAGGATACAAAGAGCAACACCTTCTTTAGAGCAACACCACAACAATTGGAAAGAGTTAAAGGGATTTGTGACATACTAGAAAGTAAAATTATGGCAACAATGAATTCTACTCCTCACAGCTATGAAGATGGAAGTGTTGTTTCTCCTAGCCTTCCACAACCTACAAGGGTTACACCACAACAATTGGAAGAAAAAAGAGAAAAAGGGCTTTGTTACAATTGTGATAGCAAATGCACTAAAGGTCATAAGTGTGCTGAGAAGAAATTATTTTACATAGAGTATGAAGAGGAGGAAGAAAAGGATCAAGAATCATCAAAAGAAGAGGATATACGCCAGGATCCCATCCCAGAGAAAGAAGAAATGAATCAGACCATGTCTTGTAAAGCATTGGCAAGAATTACCACTCCTCAAACTCTCAAGATAGAAGGACATATCAAGAAGAAAAAGGTGCAAGAAGTGAAAGATCACATTGAGAAAGCAGAAATGAATCCAACCATATCTTGCAATTCATTGGTCAAAATTACCACTCAAACTATCAAGATAGAATGACATATCAAGAAGGGAAATGTTCAAGAAGTGAAAGATCACATTGAGCGTCAAGAAATGAATCCGACCATATCTTGTAAAGGATTGGAAGAAAGTACCACTCCTCAAACTCTAGAGATAGAAGGACATATCAAGAAGAAAATGGTTCAAGTAGTGAAAGATCACATCGAGAATCAACAACAAGTTCTCCAACTTTTAAAGGATAATGCCACTTCGGTGCAAAATCAAACGAAACAACAGGGAGATCAACATCGTAGTGAAAAATGTTTTGATGTAGGTGATTGGGTATTTTTACTGTTAGATATCAAGCAAGCTATTTGTGAGAATGAAATGTTGGCAATACTACATGCACTTAAAAAATGGCGACCTTACCGAATGGGAAGACACTTCATGGTAAAAATGGATCAGGATAGTCTTAAATACTTTTTAGAACAACTATTATCTTTAGAAGAACAGAAAAACTGTGTCACAAATATGTGGGTTATGACTTTGACATCATCTATAGAAAATGGAAGCAAAATTTTGTTGCAGATGCACTCTCAAGAAAGGATGAGGATGTGGAAGCATTGTTTTGTGCTATTTCTATTATCCAACCAGATTGGATAAATGAAGCAAGGGATGGATGGAAGAAGGACGAAGAAGTATGGCCACTTATTCAAAAGTTGGAAAAGATCCCAATTCAAACAATATTTCTAGAAATTGAAGAGGAAGGAAAAATCATATTGGAACCTAGAGCAGTCACAGAAACAAGAACCTGACAGCTATGAAATCGGTCATTTCAGAGTATCTCATCAAGTGGAAGAACTTATCCGTTGAAGATTCCACATGGGAGGACAAGAATTTTATACAGCAACATCAAGAACTACTTAAGCGTTGAGGACAACTCTTTTTGAAGGAGAGGGGCATGTTAGGCCCCTATACTACTAGTGTAACCCCTTATTATTATTAGTACAACCCACTTATTATATTGATGTACCCATGTAGTGC
>APFE031295331.1:130227-148010 GCA_000404065.3 Pinus taeda
TATTGTTACTATTGTGCCCCATAGAAGCCCACTATTGTTATATTGTGCCCTTACATTATTATTGTTATGTCGGCTCTGATTATGTTATGACCCCTTAGACTCCTATATATAGAAAGGAGGTCTTTTCATTTGTGTCATCGAAGAATTGTTCATTTATGTAATGTAAAGGAGGTTGCCCCCTCGAAGAGGCTGAATTCTAAGGCGTTGATCTATCTTTTCTATCTTTTCTTGAGCTGGTTTCATAACACCCAGGAGGAGTTCTTAATTGTTTGGTTGAAGATGAAGCTCAGTAGGTAATGAATGATTTTCATAGAGGTGATTGTGGTGGTCATTTTTCTTCAAAAACAACAACTAACAAAGTGTTCATAGTAGGATATTATTGGCCAACTTCATTTTCGGATTTGTATAAGATAGTGATGGGCTACCATGAATGTCAAGTTTTTCAAGGAAAAATGAAGTTGCTTCCTCTTCCTTTGAAGCCAGTTGAAGTAAATGCACCTTTCCAGTAGTGGGGACTTGATTTCATAGGGGAAATCTATCCCACATCATCAGCACAACGCCGATGGATCTTGACAACTACCGATTATTTCACTAAGTGGATTGAGGCCATTCCAACAAGGTAAGCCATGGACACGATAATTATCCTGTTTTTAGAATCTAATATCTTGTCTCGTTTTGGGTGTACTCACAAGATTATAACAGATAATGTAGCAGCATTTAAGTCCAAGAAGATGGTTGAGTTTTGCAACAAGTACAATATTACATTGATTGATTCCATGACATACTACTCGCAAAGCAATGGATTGGCTGAGTCATCAAATAAGTCCTTGGTGAACATTATCAAGAAAAATTTGGAGGAAAATGAGAAAAATTGGCATCGAAATATTTTTAATGCCTTGTGGGCCAACAAAGTGAGCAAAAAGAAATCCATAGGTATGCCACCTTTTGAGTTGGTTTATGCTACTGATACAATATTTCCTACATCACTTGCAGTATCGGTCATGAGATTATTACAGGAAGCTAGCAGCGAAGAGGATGATATTCAATGCATAATTAATCAAATGATTCACATTCAACAAACAAGGGAAGAGGTTTCCCAAAACACTTTCTGGTTGAAAGAGAAAATAAAGGAGATTTATGACCGCAAAACCAAAGTAGAAAAGTTTCAGCTGGAAGATGTAGTGCTGCGGTGGGATGCTCGGAATGAGGAAAAGGGAGAGCATCATAGGTTTGACAATTTATGGAAAGGACCATATAAAATCTCAGCTTATCGGAGACAAAATGCATTTTTTTTGAACGAAATGGACAGTCAAGAATATTCAGGAGGGCTAGTGAATGGTAGGCTCCTAAAGCATTACTACTTTTGAGGTTGTTCCCTGAAGTTACTTCACCTTCATTTTATATACCAGTTTGATTTTCCTTGCAAAGTTTCATGTACACTATCATCTAAGCCTGGGTCCCGAAGTGAAGGCTATAAAGTTTGAATGATTAGTGTCAAGTTTGGTTGATTTGGTTTATAGTCAAGTTTAGAGTTGGTTTGGTTGTGAGTCGGTTTTCAGTTTGTATTGAGTAATTTTTTCACTTTTTTGTTTTGAACGTATTTCCCAATGGATGAGGCACTTGGTCTACAGTGTTCTTGACACCTCCAAGGAGCTGCCATCCCCAATAAGGCCAATGTTAGTGTTAGTATTTGCATACTTCCATCAAGGATCAAAATTTTCTCTTTGCATTTTCATTTTAGGGGTCCTGTACTGAAATTTTACATCATTTCATTAGGTCATGCCAAACTGATCCATTGATGATTGTCTTCTCTTCAGAAAATCTAATTCTTCCCTCACAGAGTATACTTGCTGACCCTTCTCCAGGTTGTCTTCAGTCATGGTTTCATGGCCGATTGGAAATCATGCATTCATTAGGTCATAGGGGATGTTTTCATTAGGGTTTTCATTAGCTCATAAGGCATATTTCATTAGGTCTTAGGGTTTTATCACCAAGGTCAAGATCCTAATTTTAAAATGTAAATAAAGTTCAACAAGGGTATGAGGATGATAAATACGTCAATCATGATGGCTTGTAGTTCATAATCACTGAATAATTATCTTTTAACCTAATGTAATTTTCACCTCAGAAACATGTTTTTGAGGTGAAATAGAGTATTTTGAGTTTATTTGTATATCTTATGTAATTTTAAGTCACTATATGTAATAGATGTTCCCAGCTACACGAGAGTACCTCTCCTTGTTGCAAGAGAAAGAAACACTGGAAAAATCAGTTCAAGTTGAGCATTATCCACCTGCAAAGACAGAAAGAAGAAAAGGCATTAAAACAAAGTTTTCAAGAAGGACAAGAAACATTATAAAGTGAGTTTTTCAAGTGAAAAATCAAAATATACTCCTATTTAAGCTCCCACATTTCATTTTCAAGTTCATTATTATATGTTGGCAAGCCAAGAGTCAAAAATTGAGAAGAAGAGGCAAGCTTGAGTGAGTTTTGGGAGAAGGAAGGTTGGCGCTGCGCTTCTGGACTAGTGGCGGAGTGCCGCTATGCATCTGAGGCAAGCAAGGTTGGTAGAGTGGCGCTATGCATCTGAGGCAAGAAAGGTTGGCGTTGCGTGTTCAGATCTTGGCACTATGTGTTGAGGCCGGCACTACGCGTCTGGAAAAATTCCACAGTGTAAATTTACACTGGTGTTGCGCTTCTATGGTGGCATTGTGCAACTATGCACTGGCATTGTGCTTTGTGTAGGAGGGCTAGAAAAGTATAAAATCTTCAAGAAACCTCCAAATTTTCCCTCTCTTACCTACATACATGTAAGTGGTCCTCCATACTACATTCATTGGTTTGCATTTTAACTTCTAAACTAAATTTTTCATTGGCAAACTTGTGCCTAAAAACCTAAACCCTAAAAATATTCCTAATGATGCATAAACCCTAAACCCTCATTGTTCATCCTATCACTTATCCCTACAGCTCTAAACTCTATCCCCTTATTCCTTATCCCTTTATCCCTATCCCTATTCCATATCATTCCCATCCCTTTATCCCTCTTCCCCAAGGGAAATTTCCCAAACAAAACAAGCCCTCCCTCTCATTTTATCATTCCTACTTCCTCATTTATTTTCTAGCCCATAAGATCATCTCCAATCGCCCACTCCTAAAAACACTTTCACTAATTCCCTTCCTACAACCTTAATTACAAACATGGACAGAGAGGACCGGGACTATGAGGAGGAGGAAAACACAAGCAGTGACACCTCAACAAGTAGAGCTAGGCAGCAAAGAAAACCACACAAGGGAGGCAAAATTATTAGAGAAGAGCCATCAAACCTTAGGGAATTGCAAGCCCCTTAGTTGGTTGTCACATGTTTCAGATATCTTGGTTACTATGAGTTCTGTGAGTAAGTAGAGAGTTCAACACCACCCTAAGCTCACTAGACTTTTTGTAGCCCATCTTCAGGACAACAAGGTGACTCTTGTTGGGGTAACCTTCACAATTTCACCTTCCATCATTTCAGATGCCACCAGGATTCCAAATGTAGGGGGGAAATGGTACAAGGCCGAGGACCTAGATGAACACTACTATGAGCCTTATATCAAACCCCAGTATAGAAATGAGGTGAATAGACTTTTCCCTTTTAGATTTCTCAAAGATAAGTATGTCCCCATGATGATAATAATCATGAAGTATTTCACTTGAGATGGCAGATTCTCCAGGCTGTACACCTACCACATCATGCTCCTCATGCATTTTACCAAGGTGAGGATGTTAAAGCTCCCTTACTTATTGTTCAAGAATATTTAGAAGATGGCTCATTTTGTGTAGAAGAAGCCATACCCTCAGTAGATGAGCAATCTCTATCACTACTCCTTGATCAATATCATTTTGCTTCATCGTCTCAGTGTCGTCAACATCTCTTGGGATACCTTTATTCCTCCTGACATGTTCAGGGGTCCTCAAATTCCTCCACCAGTGTGTCAAGAAGCTGGAGGAGCTTCTAGCAGTGCTCAGGTGAAAATAGATGAGGAAGTCAAGGAGATTATAACTATTGAGGTGCCCGTTTTCATGAAATATGAGAGGGGCACAAGGATATTATTTGTAGCTGATAGGAAAGTGTTTTCTCCACAGGATGTGGAAGGGACCTTGCCTTCTTCATCAACTCATAGGCAAATGCTAGCTCCACAGGATTTGGAAGGGGCTTTCCCTTCTTCATCAACACAGCGGGTACAGGTGTAGTAGCTACAAAAATGGAAGGAAAAGATTTTAGAAGAGAGTCTTGATGATGAGGAGGAAAGGGGCTTTTACTTGACTGAGCATGATGAGCCGAAGCAGCATTATAATCATCATGGAGTTGAAATTATTGACTTAGAGGCTTAGGACGAAGAAACCATAAAAGACATCATCATACAAGATATGGAGGCTCAAGTACAAGCTTTGGCAAACAATTTGGAGAGGGCCAAGTATGTCATCACATATTTGGAGCAAGAAAACAAGCAGTTGAGTGACAAACAAGTCCTCATGGAGTTGGAAATGCTCAAGGAAAAAGGACAAAGTGGCAAAGAGGAACAGGTCACATTGACTCCCATTGAGAAGGAGATTGAAGAGGATAGATAAACTTGGCTTTTGAGAGTTAGCTTGCACCTTGAGAAGCTACTACAGAAGGCCAATAGAGACAATCAGATGATCAGACACATGGCCTATCATTACAGGACCCGAAACAAGATTTGCAATATGAGGGTCAAGAAGATGAAAGCTAGGCTTAGGCAGGCTTTGAAACGAAAAAAGGAGGAGAACAAGATTAGGATGATTTTTGAAACTTCCTTGGCTCATTAGGACACTTTTTGGCAAGTTTGGAGCAATTTCTTTCGTTTGCCAATATCTGAAATTCTACACATAGGAAAACTGCCTAAACATGTTGTGTTTTTCGTAGGGCCACCCAATGAAGAAATGGTTTGCATTTTTGGATTCATAGCAATGCAGACATGCACCCTATAAATTTTCAGAGTTTCCGGGATAGAATTGGTCCACCAAAAGGTAAAAAACGCCCTAAAAATGACATTTCTGCCACTTTTTGGACATACAAAAGTAGCCTTGGGAGAATTACGTTTTAAGGGGACAAATGAGCTTGAAATACTAAAATTCTAGGTGTTTTGGAAATTAGACTTGAATATATTTCCAATGAGATATCATGAGCTCAATTTGGATGTCAGGAATTCCTCCAAAAGAGACCTGAAATTGGTGTTGCGCGTTGGGCCAGTGGCACTGCAAGTAGGGCAGTTTTTGCTCAAGATGCCTATTTTTCTTGTTTTTGACTATGTTCTTGGATTCTCTCTCATGGATGTTGTTTCACCTTTTTAAATGATGACTTGCATGTAACTATGATAGATAAAAAGTGATAGAGGGTAGATTCACTACTTTAGAAGTTAGTTTGAGCTCAAATGAATCAATTTTTCACTTTTAGAGGCAAGTTCTTGAGTTGCCTATATCCCTGTTTCTTGCTCAATATTAGTTAGATTATCTCCTCATCTTAGGGATTCGACCCCTAAGGATGGGAGGAGGTTGATATCATGTCTATATATTCTTCTTCTTTCTCATTGTAAGGGGTTGGACTCAGCTGGATGCTCAGACATTGATTGTACACCTTTTGTAAGAAGTTTGGAAGGAGATTAATAAGAATTGCAATTATTTTTATGGGATCCATGTGGTATGAGTTTTAGTACAACTTTTTCTTATGTGATCATTTTTTAATGTGTTTTATGTATTCCGTTAATCATTTCATTGCTTCTAGTTGAATGTTCTCAAGTTGATAAGTAGAATTCATTACATTAGTGCTCTGCCTTGGGAAACCATTCACCATTTCATTTTTCTACAGTATATGAAGGATACATGGTTTCCACATGCTCTTCTTATCTTCTCACCAGTCTAAACATCTCACCCCATCAGGACCTTGAGTGCTAAAGCCTATGCCTACCTTGCCACATTAAGCACCCTACAATTATGATCTAATTCCCTAGACCTAAATTGTCCAACTCGTCTTGATCCAGCAAAACACCTTCAAAATCCAATCAAAACTTCATGCTACTATACCTAGCCTAATACCTTTTACTTGATCCAGTCATCTTGGCTGAGATCCTTACGGAGAGAACCCTCTCCCGGCCTAGTAGGGCTAGCTACTTGGCTAAGCATGGTTTGTGGTTACCTCGGCGTTGCCTTCCTTCAGCCTGAAGTTCAATCCAAGTGATAACAGAGGGTTCAATGTAGTCTTTGAGCCCATCACCTACCTATAATGTGGATATAAACTCTCTACTACTCTTTTTCTCCTTAACTCTCTGGACAGTTGAAATCACAACCACCAAGGTGATCCTTTACATGTAACCTACAACTATCATGAACTTCTATCTGGTCCATAATTGTAATCATATTTTTATGGATTCTCCTCTAAGCTTGATACTATTATAATTCTATACTTAAATATTGCAACTATCATAGGAATCCTTCTGAGCCATGAACAACCATGGGATTCCTCATGGCCCACCACTCTCAACATATGCTGCAATAGGCATCCAAGATAGTCGGTTTGACATCAATTCCAACACTCTTGTCATAGTTAGGCACTACAAACTACACAACACATCTTCCCAACATGATTGCTAACATCAATTCCAACTCACTTGCATATGCCTTCACTAGGCCACTAGTTATCCAGACAATGCCAAATGTCGAAAAATATCCCACTTTGGCATTGGTGGCAACACTACATCCTTCTCTTCATGTGATGGCTAAACCTCATGCTACTTCCAGACATCTCATTGCATGAGACACCAATGCCTTCTTTCTTCTACACAAGCCACCACAACTCCATAATTATCTCCCCCTTTGACATCAATGACATGGGGCTACAAGTTTCCTTTCTCTCCCCATAAAATCACCAACTGTGTAGACCAAAGTCTAGTTGCTAAGATGTGCATTCTACCTCGCAGACATCTCTTCTAGGACTATCACTGCTCCTGCTCCAAAAATTGGGCATATTTGATATGCTCCCGCTAAACATATACTTCCTCTTCCTTGTCCTTCCAGTTTTGGACACCTTATGGCTGCTTCTTGAGCACTCTCTTCACTAATGAATCTTTTGTGTAAAAAAAAATGACACCCATTAAAATTCTCATGGTATTGATGCTGAAAATACCAATTAATGATGATGCATTTCTTCTTGGACGTCACTGCTACTATTTCTTCCGAGATTGTGCTTACCTCATTTCAGCATCTCCACTTCTCCCCTTGGGATCATATCTTTTCAATAGGGACTAGTTGACAACTAATACCAATTGCACTAAAAAAAATTATACAAATGGAACAATGTACCAGAAAAAACCTAATATCTCTTTGCTAAAAAAGAAATATCCATTTTCAGACAAGGTTAATCAATATGAGCGCACCACAACAAATTGACATAGCTATACCAATTGTGGATTAAGGTACATAAAACTCTTGCAATAATTGCCTTTCATGAACACAAGACTACGATGCATAATGAAACTTATAATTTAAATGAAATAAGAGTATTCCACCAAAGATGCAAACCTTTCATTTCCTCAACAATATTCCTTTCTGAGGTTGCCCATTGTTGCCTACTATCGCTTATCAAAGCAATGCCACCTGATCCAATGCTCTTTTATCTCCTGAGAATGTTTTCTTTCCTATCTGTGGCGACTAATATTGTGGACCTGACTTGACTATGAGCTCCTTGTCATTCCACACTTCAATTGTAGCCCTTCTTCCTTCCACAACATAAGTTATTGTTGTGTACTTTTCATGCTGGCTACGCTCCTTGTTTTGAATGTTGATACATTCATAATCAACATTTTATTCTAGTAATCAACAAGAAAACACATTCATACCTTCACAATCATATAAACCTTTCTATTTTTTCTTCTTGGCTTCTTTGATATGACTTATTGGGCCTCCCTTGAGGGAATTGTCTTCCTTCAATAAAGAGAAACAAAGGATCTACTCCCCCCTGAGTGGATCATCCTCCTTCTTCTAGAGCTTCAATGGTCAAGTCCTGACATAAGCATTTCTCTCTAGCTTCTTCTTTTCTCCTGTTTTGGCTTCTTCTCGGCTGCACATGGGTACATGAAACTTTTTGTTCAACTCCTCTTTTTTCACCCAAATCCTCTTGATGCCTCTATTCCTTCTAGAGAGGTCTATCACACGGCTAAGAGGATCATTCTTCTTATTTTCCTATTTTCATATATCCATTTTGCAATAGAGCACTGAAGACAAGTCTGTATTTTTCAATTCCATTATTTATTCTCATCTTTAGAACCCGACTTGCTGCATTCACATGCATATGCTGAGAAGCATTACATTTATTCTGATTTCTGCAACCAACTCTCTTGTGCCTAATATTTTCACAGTTGTAGCATTCGACATGGCTTAAGACTAGGGAAAGGGAGTTATCTTTCTTGACAACATTCTTGGCAAAACACCTATCACGGCCAACATCCCTTCTCCTAGAATTTGTATGCATTCTTGGGTTGCTCCTACCCAGCACAACTTGTTTTCTTCCATGTCATCTACAGTCTATGGATTTATGGCCAAATTATTTCAAGAAAAATGATACACATGAAAATTATTTCCATGACAGAGGTTTCCTTTTCTTTGTAGGCTTCGTCCTTGAGTAGGAAATGACCTCTGCTGGCTCTTCATGTGTCTTCCATGACAGTTTGCATTACTGCCTTGCACTTTTTCTTTCAGCTACCTAACTCCCTTTTGCGACTTTGCTTGTTGCTACATCTTATCCTTATATTGCTGCCTTTTCTTCTCTTGTTGCAACTTCTTTCCATGTTACTACTACTGCCCAACAACCTTTATTTCTTTATTTTTGTTGGAATCCTAGACTCCCTTTACCTGGGGAGTTTAATGAGCATGGAACCTTTCTTAATAAGAATCTCATTCAAGGCCTTTATGCTCCCCTCAAGATTTTGATAGTGATATAGCTATATTTTTTACTTTTCTAAGTCATGTCTCAATGATACTACCTCATTTTGTAGTCTCCCACGGTAAGCTTCCTTCTCACTCAGTTGATCGGTTAATGTCCTAGTCATCCTTCTAGCCTCTTCTTGATGAGAATTTAGTTCAACCATTGTTCTGTTCAACTTCTCATTCTCAAGCTCATAAATTTTCAGTTTCTCCTCTTGCTTGAGATTTTCCTCTGATAGGTCCTTCATCTCCTTTAGAGTAGACACCAACTTCTTTACAAAAAATATCATTTAATTTAGATCATTTTATTCACTATTAGAGGTGCTAGTTGAGTTATCACAAAGATCTAAGCCCATCTCCATGTCCATGGAATCTTCCAAAATTCTAAGGGTTATCCCTTCTTCATCACTTTCAGTGACAACCCTATTCTCTCCAAGGGAGGTACTCTCCTCTCCTTCATAGGATCCCTTATTTTCTATTGTTACTAAAATGGGTTTATCTTCATTACAACTACTAAATGCATGTCTATATCTATCTTCAAGAGATTCACATGGACATCTAGATAGTCAATGACCTATTTATTTACATTTATCAAAAGGCAATAGCATACCTTCTAATAAGCATAGTCTCACTTCTGAGAATTCTTCATCATCAACGAGAGTGTGATGAGCAACAACTTCTCCATGCTCTGGTTCATTGCTAGAGTAGCAGGGCTGCTCAATCTCTTCTTGAACCACATGGCTATCTCCACCATGCAGACATTGCAGTATGTTCAACTCTTCCGTTGCTAACCCACAATGCCTCACTTTATCATCATCTAGATTAGATAAACCCTTCATGATGACTTCCTTGGATTTTTCATTCTATTCATTCTTTTCTCCATTCAACACGGAATGCCACATATCAACATCTAAGGCTATTAAATAGTGCACCATTCTAAGCTCACAGACTTCAAAGTTGAGCTCATGGTATGATCCATTTAAGAATGGGACTCCTTATGATATTAGCCAAACTTTATTAGCCATTGTTTCACTTTGATCCATATTCTAGTGATTAAGCTATCCTTGAAGGAACTTGTCTCTTATACTAATTGTTCGAAACAATGATAATACTGAGGGAGGTAAATCTATATTAAGGGCAATTTTAAAATTTTATGCCTATTTACTTTTCTTATTCAAGTTAGGCACCCATCCATATTATCAACAACACTGTGTAATATTTCAACAACATGAAATAAACATACAAGCATACACACCATGAGTTGCATACACATGAGACACAAGGTTTTCATGTGGAAACCCTTTTGAGAAAAAACCAAATATCTTGTTGTTGTCATTGATGTAAAATAAGAGCGCTTACTCTATTACATCAATCTATTTTATGAGCACCCACTCATAGGAAGCCCAACTGCCTTTGATTGTTTATTAGCACCAACTATCAGGAAGCACCAAGTCCCTCTATTATAGACACCTATCCAACTTACCAAAAGCACCATGTGAAGCACCAAATTCATGAATTTGTTGTAAGCACCAACTTGCAGTTCCCTGGATTTATGCAAGCACCAACTTGCACGAGGCACCAACCTCCAAGCTTTATCAAGCACCCACTTAGAAGCACCAACTTCCTATATACGGACACCAACGCACGCTCAAATAAGAATTGAATGTTCTCTGTAATTCTGCAGTGACTCTACCTCATAACAGCTTTGACCTATGCTCACTTTGCTGACTCTGCAACACTCTACGACAGCCCACTGATCTGCTCAATAGCAGTCACTCAACACCATCCATGAAACTCTATGTTATTTTCTCCTCATCGACATGCTATCAATTGTCGGCCTCCTTTATCTATGCAAAGGCACTTTTGACCTTTCTCATACAACACGTGTAACTACAGCCTTGCTTATGCATCGTAGGAAACTTCTGCCTTTCTGACACAGCACAAAGGAAACATCTGCTTTGCTCACACAACATAGCTCTCGGGGTATTTTTACCTCTGCATTGGCATTGTTGGCCTCACTCTACATAACATGCTCTCGCTTAGCCTTACACACCATCACATAGTCACATATCTTTTTCCTTAGATCACTGGCCATTATATTTCTTCCCCCCTTTACTCATTCGAGCTCCTAGATATTGTTCCTCTGCTGCTTCCCAATTGATTTTTCCACTCTATCCTACACTTAACACTATGCCTTATACCTCAGCATGGCTATTCCATGCTGTTGTTGCATTTTCCACTACATTAAACAAGAGAATGAGCACCTAACTATTTTCCCCATACTGAGAATTAATTCTTAGTCCACTTGATCACACAAATTAGGAATAATCCTCTCTTTTCGCAACTCTCCCATCACTAAGGCTCTCCATGCTTATTCATGGTTTCACAATACTTTAGCATGCATTATCTATGGATCATTGTCCTTGTTGCCTTATCTTAGAGTTTTCAGTTGATCCATCTATCCACTTAACTCACTGAGACATGCATAAGAGCACACAAATAACTTGTCTCATTAGGGGAATATTGAGGTCTAAAATGGGCCTCCTAAGAAGAATGTACAACCAAAATAAACTTTATAAGAACCAATAAGATTCAACATGATGATGTCAACCATGGGGGATGATTTACCATTTTTGGAGTAAAAAAGTAAAAAGATTAAAAAATAATAAAATAGTCAAACTACTTTTTCAACTCGTATTTTCAACTTATCTCCCTAATGTTTTACTCAAATTTCAAGAGGGAGTACTCATTGGATACAAAATTTAATTCCTCATCAAAGGAGTACCAATGTTTCATACTTTAGATTGACCCTGCTACACGAAAAATGAGAAATAGATGAAAAACGTGATTGCAATCACATTTGTCATGTATTTCTCATTTTCCGTGTAACAGGGTCCATCAAAAGTATGCAAAAATGGTACTCCTTGGATGAGGAATCAATTTTCTCATCCAAAGAGTGTTTCCAGCTAAAATTTTAGTAAACTCGTGGGGGAGAAGTTGAAAATATCAGTTGAAAAAATAGTTTTTTCTTTTTTCTCTCTAAAATTCGATGTTGTAATCTAATATTATTTTACTATTTCCACTATTATTTTGATAGTTTCCTTAGGAGGACCATTTTAGACATTGAAATTCCACTAATTCACCTCAAGGGAGACCCAACACTCTTTCCCTAATATCGTGGTCCTTTCCCTTGACCCTATGATCTCTCAGAGTCACCATTTATTTCTGAGACCAAGTCCTCTTCCTCTACATTTTCTCTTTAGTTGCCGACCCATACACTTTTAACTCCTATGTGCTACTATATCAGAGCTTTTACCCCATAGTGAAATATAAAATATTTTCCTTATCATAACTTTATTTTCAAAATACATATGAAAACAACGAGTTTTGATTTTGTCCTTGGGCCTTTTTTTTTAGCTCCCTTTTCAGTTCTACACCATTAGACAGGTGCAATGACTAGAGGCTTAGTCTTAAGGCGCTAAGTCATTTAGCATTTTGTCGGGGGCCTTTTTCCTTTTTTATTTTTTTTCACTCTTTTTTCTATTAGTTTACTCTTGACTATGTGCTAACACATCATAGCCCCCTTTATTGGCCTTTTTCAATCGCCAACTCTTATAAAGTGTCGACATCGTTAATCCTGTGATCACCAACTCTTTATATGATGTCATCATTGCCACATGGAACTTCCTAAGTGGTGACACGTGTCACCTAGATATGGCCCATTAGGCCCCCTAAAAAATCCAAAACTATGTGCCAAGTGGCACTTCCTAAGTGGTGACACGTGTCACCTATATATGGTCTTTTAGACCCCCTCAAAAGTCCAAAATTGTGTGCCATGTGTTTGTCCATACCACCACGTCATGCTAACATCAGTCGCCACTTGTACCTTATCAAAGTCAATCATATGTTGCCATATGTCCTACTAGAGGATAGAGAACAAGGTCTCACCCAATTTTTTTTTACACCGAAATCCATTGTTAATTCACTTTTGGCCTTCCCAGTAGATTTTAACACAATCAAAACTTTATCCATATTGCAATTTTTTAAAGGGTTCACACATGGAAAGTTTCAATCTTCGAGCTTCCGATATACTAATATGTGATTCTGCGATCTCTCACGTTCTGGTATTCTCTAATCGTTGATATGTGATACAACCTTTTCCAATTTTGCAACCACCTATCTTCGATGTTGTGATGCGTTGATTTTCCTGTCCTCCGATATGCGATCACTGATAATGTCGATATGAAGCCATCCCAATCTCAAATTGTCGATACACCAATGCACCAACCTCTAATTATGATCGTCGATATACTGAGCCTCCAATATGTGATCTCCGATATGTTAGATCTTCAATATGAGATCTCCGATAAATTGAACCTCCGACATTCCTTCATAAGGCTTCAATCCTTGAACTTCAGTAGACCATATATTTTGATCTAGAAGTCCATTGTTGGACTTCCACATCTAGAGCACTTTCGAATGGATATGGCCCAATGTAGTCTTTTAGCCCATCTGCGACCTCTGAGATGGCTCCAAACTCTTTTCTACACTTCTACTCCTTGACTCTTTGGAGAACTGAAATGACAACCACCAAGGTGATCCTTTACATGAAGCCTGCAGCTATCATGGACTTCCATTTGGTTTGTCACTATGATGATCATTTTATGGCTTCTCCACTAATCTTGTTGCTATGATGGTTCTCTAGTTAAAACATGTAGATATCATAGGAATCCTTTTGAGCCTGAACAACCATGGGATTCCTCTTGGGCCATCACTGCCAGCATCTATTGCAAGAGAGATCTAAGCTAGTCTAGTTGAAATCAATACCAATAATGCTGCCAACAATTAAGCACTTCTAACTGCCCACCACATCTTTAGCTTCTTCACTTATCTTGTTGCTATGATGTTTCTCTAGTTAAAACATGTAGATATCATAGGAATCCTTTTAATCCTGAACAGCCATGGGATTCCTCCTTGGCCGTCACTACCAACATCTATTGCAAGAGAGATCTAAGCTAGTCCAGTTGAAATCAATACCAATAATACTGCCAACAGTTAAGCACTTCTAACTACTCACCACATCTTCCCAGCATGACTATTCACATCAATTCCAACACACTTGCAGATGCCTTCACTGGGTCACTGGCCATCTACACAATGCCAATTGTCCAACATATATATATGTGTGTGTGTAATATAGGTTATAGATGAAATGAGTTTTTCCACAACTATTTTTGCTGGTAATTTTTAATCAACATCTGATAGAGATTTTTAAGAAACTTGAGTTTAAATTGTTTACTCTGCATAATTGAAGTTCCTCGAGGTTTTTCAGGGTGCTGAATCCATTTATGCATTGAAAATTTTATTTTAAAAGACAGAAAACCTTGAAATTGTATTGTTTTATTTTGGTGAATTCTGTTGAAGACAGTTATTTCATTTATAAGTTAAACTACACTTTCTTCACCGAAATTCACCAAAATTTGGCAATATAATTTCAAGATTTTTTGTTGTTTAAAATAAATTTTTGAATGCATAAATGTATTCAACACCCTTAAAACCCTATTGTGTTGTGTTATATTCTTTCCATGACTAGCCCACGTAGTTAACCGGGGGGTTAGAAGGGGGGTGAAGCCCCCCCTTCATTGCACTAATTGCGTAGTGAGGGAGTCACAGGGGGTTTGAGGGGTGTAGGTAACCCCACTATATGGGGTCTAGGGCAGTGCCACAATTTTTTTTTTTGACCCTATATTAGGTTGGGTGGACCTACCTATGGTTTTGTGCATGATGTTTCACACATGGTTTTGGACATGATTGTTTTCGGTCCATGGTATTGGATGCTTCATCATGTATAAATATGTATCATTGTATTGTAACATTGAAAGGAACATAATGAAAAATCAAGCTGATAGTCCTGATTTTTGGATCCAAGGGAAAATCTATGTGTATGTGCATTTTATATGTTATGCTCTCACATTGTTTATTTTTTGTGTTTTAGAATTCATATGTAGGTAATTTTTTTATAAGGTTAAAACCTACATTTCGTTTCCGAGCTATTTTGGCTTCAAGGGGATGCCTTTGTTGCTAAAGGGTTTTGCTCGGGCATGTGGTAGCCCCTGTTCAATGCGAGATCTGCGAGATCGATTCTGGTGGTGAAAGAAGATGGCGAGCAGTGGAAAGATAGAGATCGAGAAATTTAATGGTCAGAGTTTTGAGTTGTGGAAACTCAAGATGGAGGATCTATTGGTGGATAAAGATTAGTGGATCACGGTAGATCCTGGTACTAAACCAACGGGAGTGTCTAATGAAGAATCTAAGAAGTTGGATTGGAAGGAAAAGAGCACAATACAATTGTGTATCTTAGATTCAGTATTTCTGAATGTATCAGGGGAAGCTATGGTGAAGGCTTTGTGGGACAAGTTAGGGACTTTGCACCAATCTAAGTCTTTGGTGAATAAATTGTTCTTGTGGAAAAAGCTCTATAATCTGAGGATGAAATATGGAGACTTGATGATAGAGCATCGAAATGCTTTTAATACTATGGTAAGTTAGTTATTATTTGTTGATATTAAAATTTTAGATGAAGATAAGTGCATCATTTTATTGTGTTCTCTACTAGATTCATGGGATATTCTAGTTATTGTAAGAGGTAGCAATACAACTGCCTTGTCGTTTGATGAAATAGTCTCATCCGTGCTGATGGAGGAGATGAGATGGAAAAATGTGGAGAGCCAGAATGGTGATGCCTTGTCTATACAAGGATGGTCCCAGAATAGAAACAAAAATAAGTCATCAAGTGGGAGATCTAAATCTCCATGAAAACCTGTAAAGGCGGTGTGTTGGAAATGCGGAAAGGAAGGGCACTACAGAGGGGACTATAAATCTAAAGCTCTTGATAAAGGAAAGGGATCTGATGATGCTCCTTTCGCAGAGGCAAAAACCACCTCAAATGAAGGTAGGGATGTGTACTTTGCTTCTTCAAGTACCCATGTAGATCATGAGGCATGGTTGATTGACTCAGGTGCATCCTTTCACTCCACTTCCCATAAAGAGTGGTTCTGCGAGTATGAGAAATATGATGGTGGTGATGTCTTCTTGGTGGATGGTAGGAAGGCTAGAATCGTTGCTCGTGGAAATGTAAAGTTTAAGTTACAAGGTGGAAGGGTTAGAACACTTCCAGGTGTTCTGCGTATTCCTACATTAACCAAAAATCTGATTTATGTAAGCAAGCTAGATAATATAGGTGTAAAAACAGTGTTTGAGAAGGATACCCGCAAGATGGTTCAGAGGGCACTCATATTGATGCAGGGAGTTAGAATTGGAACTCTGTACAAGATACAAGGTAGCACTGTTGTTGATGGGTGCAAGAATTATGTGGTTCCTGAAAGTGGAGCAGAAAATCTAGTGGTCTCTGGAGAGAAGACCATGTTGTGGCATCAAAGGCTTGGACATATTGGAGAGAAGGACCTTCAAATACTTCATGGTAAAGGTATGGTATAAGGTATGAGTAATAGCTCTCTAGATTTTGATTTATGTGAAAATTGTGTATATGGGAACCAAAATCGGGTGAGTTTCCCCTCTGGTGGTAAGAGGGTGAAGCATATAATAGAACTTGTGCACAGTGATGTGTTTGGACATATGAAGGTTCCATCACTAGGTAAGTCTTTGTACTATGTATCATTTATAGATGACTTCTCAAGGAATAATTGGATATATTTCCTTAAGAAAAAATCTAAAGTCTTGGACAGGTTTAAAGAATTTAAGGCTTCGGTGGAGAACCAGATAGAGAAGAAGATAAAGGTGTTGAGGACAGATAACGGTGGAGAGTGTTGCAGCAAGGAATTTGAAGAATTTTGTAAGAAGTGTGGTATAGCATGGTAGAACACTACTCCATACACACCTGAGAAAAATGGTGTTGCAAAAGGAATGAATAAGACGTTGATGGAAAGGGCAAGAATCATGCTCAGTGGTGCCGGGTTAGGACAAGAATTCTATGCAATGGTGGTGGAGATAGCATATTACTTGGGCAATAGATCACCTTCATCAGCGTTGGAGGATAAGACTCTACAAGAGGTATGGACTGGTAAGAAACCCTCTCTTTCATAGCTGAAGGTATTTGGATGTGATGGACATGTACATGTTCCAAAGGAGAAAAGAACCAAGTTGGATAGTAAATCTAAAAAGTGCATATTTATTGGGTATAAGGATGGTTTAAAGGGTTATAAGCTTTGGAACCCAGTAAAAAGGAAGGTTGTGTACCGCTGAGATGTGGAGTTTAGAGAGGTGAAAGATGTTATTAAACATGAAGTCCAACCAAAGGAACCTGAGAAGATAGATTTTGAGCTAAAGGAGGAAGAATCAGACTCTACAGTAGAGGAGGAATCAGAATATGAAGAGCCACAAACTCCGAGGGTGAGAAGATCAGTTCGAGAAAGAAGGTAGCCAGAAATTTATAGTCCATCTTCTTTCTATTCAAATTCTGTTTTATCTGTTACTGATGATGATCCCAAAACTGTGAAGGAAGCAGTAGATTAGGAGGACAGAAAACTCTGGAAAGAGGCCATGGTTGATGAAATTTCATCTTTGCACAAAAATGAGGCTTGGGATCTGGTGGAGTTGCCAGTTGGGAGGAAACCCATTGGTAACAAATGGGTGTTCAAGAAAAAGACAAATGCAAAAGGAAAGGTGGAGAAATACAAAGCTTGGTTGGTAGCAAAAGGTTATTCCTAGGTGTCGGGAATTGATTTTGGTGATATTTTTTCTCTTGTTGCCAAGGTAACTTCTATTAGATTACTTTTATCTGTTG
>APFE031295331.1:148583-168662 GCA_000404065.3 Pinus taeda
GGGGGAATTGACTTTTGGTGATATTTTTCCTCATTGTTGCCAAGGTAACTTCTGTTAGATTACTTTTATCTGTTGCTGCTGCTTTTGATTTTGAGGTAGAACAGATGGATGTGAAGACAGCATATCTTCACGGGGATTTGGAAGAGGAAATCTACATGAAGCAACCTGAAGGCTTTGCGGTGAAGGTAAGAAAGAACTAGTATGCAAGTTAAAGAAGTCTCTGTATGGGTTAAAACAGTCACCAAGGATGTGGTATCAGAAATTTGATACATTTATACGGGGACTCAGCTTCACCAGAAGCAAAGCAGATCACTGTGTGTATTTTAAATTAATTGGTGACCGTGTTATTTATCTGGTCTTGTATGTGGATGATATGTTGCTGGTTGGAAATGACAAAGAAATTATCGAGGATTTGAAGACCCAATTGTCCTCGAAATTTGACATGAAAGATCTTGGTGCTGCAAACTATATTTTGGGCATGGAAATTAAAAGAGATCAAACAAACAGGAAGCTCTGGTTAAACAATAGGAAGTATGTCGAGATAATATTGTAGAGGTTTAATATGTAGGATAGTAAACCAGTGAAGGTTCCTGTTCCTATAGGTGTAAAGTTATCTGCTGAAGAATTTCCCAAGACACAAGAAGAGGAAGAGGACATGTCCCATGTTCCATATGCAAGTGTAGTTGGTAGCCTGATGTATGCGATGGTATATACTAGACTAGGCATTGCACATGCAGTGGGAATATTGAGCAGGTTTATGTCAAAACCAGGGAAGGAGCACTGGACAGCAGTGAAGCGGGTTTTCAGGTATTTGCGTGGCACTAGTGGTTATGGTTTGTGCTACTAAGGAAGGCTAGGATTAGACAGAGTGTTGGATATTAATGGATTTGTTGATGAAGACTGGGCTGGAGATCTGGATCAGAGAAGATATACAGGTGGGTATGTGTTTAACCTATTTGGAGGTGCAGTCAGTTGGATGAGTAAGAAACAATATGTAGTGGCACTATCAACTACAAAGGCAGAATACATGGAAGCCACTCATACAAGCAAGAAAGCAGTTTGGTTGTAGAGATTGTGTTCAAGTATGGGGTTAGTACAAGAAGCTATAAGGATAAACGGTGATAGCCAAAGTCCAATTTTCTTGGCAAGGAACCCTACATATCATTCAAAGACAAAGTACAATGATGTTCAGTTTCACTTTGTGAGGGATATGATAGAAGACAAAAAGGTGTTGCTAATAAAGGTGGACACTTTGAAAAATACTACAAATGCGTCAACAAAATATGTGAGCTCTGAGAAGTTCTCTTGGTCTAAAGAAACAATGGGCATTGCAAGGCTGGATAAATGACTAAGCTCTCTTGTGCCCTCGTGTGGAAAGAAAACAACAAGTTGGAGAATGTTGGGTTGTGTTATATTCTTTCCACGACTAGCCCACGTAGTTAACCAGGAGATTAGAAGGGGGGTGGAGCCCCCACTTCATTGCGATGATTGCATAGCGGAGGGAGTCATAGGGGCTTTAGGTGGACCTACCTATGGTTTTGTGCATGATTCTTCACACATGATTTTGGACGCGATGGTTTTTGGTCCATGGTATTGGATGCTTCAACATGTATAAATATTATTGTAACATTGAAAGGAATATAATGAAAAATCAAGCTGGTAGTCCAAGTTTTGGGATCCAGGGGAAAATCTCTGTGTATATGTGTTTTATGTGTTATGCTCTCGCATTGTTTATTTTCTGTGTTTTAGAATTTGTATGCAGGTAATTTTTGTAAATGGTTAAAACCTACATTTTAAACGACAAAAAATATTGAAATTGTATTGTTTTATTTTGGTGAATTCTCTTGAAGAAAGTTATTTCGTCTATAAGTTAGACTATGCCTTCTTCACCGAAATTCACCAAAATTTGGCAACATAATTTCAAGATTTTTTGTTGTTTAAAATACATTTTTGAATGCATAAATGTATTCAACACACTGAAAAACTCTCGAGGGGCTTGAATTTTGCATATTAAACAATTTAAACTCACGTTTTTAAAAATATTCGTCGGATTTTTATTAAAATTAACGAGGAAAATTGTTGTGAAAATGGTGTATTTTCACTTTTCATCAAGAAAATATATGGGGTGTGTGTATCTCAATATCTAAGAGATATATGCTTCATTTCATTTAACACATGGGATATATATGTAGATAAGGGCGATAAATGTTTTTAGTTGAAAACTTTTTGAGAAAATATTTGCACCTTTAAAACTTTAATATATATCAATTTGTAATAAATTGTAAATTTAAAATATTTTTTTAATTTTTTTTATATAACAAATAATTTGTTTCTTAAATATAAAAAACATTGTAGTCATAAATACATTACAGTAAACACATTAACTATCAACACTTACTTCACAATATATCTCACTTCTTAAAATTATAAAAAATCATAAGAAATAACTAAATATAACTTTATTTAAAATAAATATATATATATATATATATAATATATATTATATATAATATATAATTATAATAAATATATATTATATACTAATATATATATATATAATAATATAATAATACATATAATATGAGAATATTCTTAACAATAAAACCATGACTCATTAATATGACACATGTTTATATGACAATTGTTTTAATGAATGAATTTAATTAAGTGGGAAAAAGGGGATAGCTAATTTGGAAATAAATCTCCAACTTTCATTTGTTTATATTACTAAGATTATTCAGAAGTTCAATTCTTACCATCACCTAATAATTATTAATAACTAAATTAAAATTCTAGAACCTTCATCCAAAAATAAACATACCTATTAAGATAACTTAATCAAATGAAGAGTGAATTATTTCTATCACTCAATGATTAAAATAAGCACTTCTCCTTCCAACACCTTGTTGAATGCTTGTTATTTCAAATGATATCAAAGCTATACATAATATTTTATCTATCAAGTAGGGGAGGGAGACCAGTAGTTGTTTGGCCTCCCTACGTGGCCCAGTTTAGACACCTAGCCTACACAATCAGGCGTATCATACACGTCCCTCACGTGCCTCCACGTGTTACCTTCCTGTAGTGGACTCGAACTTTTGTTTTGGTGCCAATGATGGTTTGCTTTGCAATGATTAGCGTTATGTTGTTTCATTCCTGTTCATTTTTGTCTAGGCCCGAAAGTGGTTCGTTCTGCTTCGCCAGTAGTTATGTATAACCGTCGCGTGTAGTTGTGTGTGATTTGTTGGTTAATAGTAAGGTGAGAGAGGCTTTATCGGTTGTTATGGAATCTTGTTCAGATATTGTGTTGTGTTGTTCAACCACAAAGGTGGGGTGTGGGTGCAGTAAAGTGTTTCAACCATTCAGTGCTGCAGGGTTGTGTGTCACCAAATGTGGTTTGGTTTTAGACAGATGTTTACTCACAGTCTCTCTCTTGCTTGACCTTGACACCATGGTGGGGTCACTACAGTAAACATTTGGAGCTTCACGTCATCATTTCCTGGTAGGATTCTTCATCCTGCCAGCCATACCTGCAACTGTGTTTGTCAACACAACTATTTGCTCGGTATTCAAACCATTCATCTTCTTTGTGTTAATATATGGCTTTTTCTGCCTTATGTGGAGTATGTGTGGCTTATGTGGCTTAATTGGTGGCTTTTGTGGCTTAGTTTGAAAAACAAATTAGGGTTTATGCACTGGTTGGATTTTTCGAATGCTTTCTTTCCTTCTGTTAATGATGGAGTATTTGTGGCTTCTGTGGCTTGGGTTGGAAAAACAAATTGGGGTTTTTGCATTGGTTGGGTTTTTCATTGGCTTGTTTTCGTTCCGTGAATGCTTTTAGTGTCTATGGCTTCAATTCATGGCTTTTGTGCCTTAGGTTGAAAAATGTTTTGGGGTTTTTGCACTGGTTTGGTTTTTCCATGGCTTGTTCTCCTTTTGTGAATGTAAGGAGTATTTGTTCCTTCAATGTGTGGATTCTATGGCTTAATTGGTGGCTTCTGTGGCCTAGGTTAGAAACAAAGTTTGGGATTTATGCACTAGTTGGGTTTTTCGGTGGCTTGTTGGCCTTCTATGAATGTATGGAGTATATGTGGCTTCAATTTGCGGCTTTTGTGGCTTAATTGGTGGCTTTTGTGGCTTAGGGGTTTTTTCACTAGTTGGGTTTTTTGGTTGCTTGTTTTCCTTATGTGAATGTATGGAGTATCTACAACTTCAATCCGTGGCTTCTATGGCTTAATTGTTGGCTTATGTGGCTTAGGTTGAAAAATAATTTGGGGTTTATTCACTAGTTAGTTTTTTCAATGGCTCCTTTTCCTTCTGTAAATGTATCAAGTATCTGTGGCTTCAATTTGTGGCTTTTAGTGGCTTCGGTTGAAAAAAATGGGGGTTTCACTATCATAATAATTAGTCAATATAATTGTCTCCGCATATTCCATTAAGTTACTTGAGCCAATCTCTACAAAATAATTTGTTTCTATAACAATCTCAGTTTCTATAATAGTTTGTTTATATAATTGAGGCTTCTCCATATTGAGTTTCTCGAGCCAGCCTTTTCGTAATAATTTGCTTGTATAATAGTCTTTGTTTGCATAACTATGGCTTATCGATATTAAGTTGCTTGATCTAGTCTCTGCATAATAACTTGTGCATATAACAATCTCTTTTTGTATAATAATTTGTTTATATAATAATTTGTTTGTATAATTGTGGCTTCTCCAAATGGGGTTGTCTTGTAGAGGCTACAAAAACCCTCCAAAATTTTTCCTTCACTTCATTTTGGAGCCTCCCTCCTTAAATCTCAGTAGCTTGTCTTGCACTGCCCAAGTACTTGTGCTTTCATTTGAATTTATCTTTCACTTTACAACTTGTGTCTGGTTCTTGGTTGCATCTGGTTCTTGCAATGCCTTGTCAAACTACACAGTCCTACAGGGTATCCAACCTTGCTCCTAGGAATTGCATAGTGCAACCTAGCAATGGGCCTTGCTCTCAAAAATTACATAGTGCTACCCAATAGTGATCTTCAGCTCCTGAATTGCACAAACCAGCTGGAAACTTGTCTTGAGCTGGGAAACTACACAGAGCATTTCAGGCCAACAAGTGAGCCTTTAGCACTAAATTTGGGTAGAGTCTAAGAGGTAGCCTAGAGCCACTCAACCCTGAAATTGCACAGAACATAACGTGCTTGGAAACTGCTCAGTGCATGTTCCAGTGAGTTTCCCGATCCTTCCCAAAACTGCGCAATCTTTCAAGGCAATGCATTGCATTTTTCCCGAAAATCAAGAAGCTAAGGGAAAATGGCATCCTTGGGAGGAAAGGATCCATTATCAGTTTCTCAAAGGTGACACATTACACTATTTGTAAGTTTTTGGCAAGTGTCAATGTTATCCTTTATCTCAAGCATACACGTTGTGAACTCCACTTTTCTCAAATCTATGTAATGGATGCCTCTAGAGCTGACTTATACATTCTTTAATGAAGCTCTAGCTTCCTTAGGAGATCAAGGAGCCTTTAGAGCACTATCATTGCTTTTCAGGGTGCTTTCATTCCCTTTTACTTCTTTTTCTTTCACTTTTGTTTGTCTAGATTGTGAGAGTGTTGTTTCAGTCATTTTGTTGAACAACTGCTTTCATTTTAACTTGTTTTAACTTGTATAAGTGTTGTTTCAAGTTATAGATTTCCTTTCTCAAGTGTCACGAGTTTTCTTGTTTTTCACCAATGGTCATCATTGATGTGACTCCCTTCACATGCTTCGTGTTCCTTCAACTTGTTCCATTACTACACTTGTTTTACATGCATACATCAGATATGCACTCATTATTACATCATCCTTTAGATTTGCATTTTTTCACATCACCATGGACATATCTGGGCTCCCCCTCCCTGAATCTCACATTCACTTGCATGTACTACACAATATGGCAACTCAAGGACTCTTCCTTGACTTCTAGAATTGCACAGAGCCTATCTTGGGCTCACTCCAATTGTGCACTGCACAGTTCCAGGATCCAATCTCCTAGCTTGGTCATTGATAATACGTAATGTGCAATATCTCCTAGGACTTGTCTAATACTAAACTATGCATTATGCAGTTCCAGTCATCAAGCATCCTCACTAACTATTTGGGACTGCACAGTGTGTAGTTCCCACAGTCAGTCAGTCAACCCTGTTAGTCAAAATCATGCAATTCCTCTCATTAGATGCATCGGTTGCTTCTTGATCATGTTGTGAAGTTGGAATTGTATGAGCTAATGTTTTCTTTCCATGAGTGTTTGTTTTATCCCAGAGGTACCACACTCATGAAGCATTTCTCTCCAACATTCATTGTACCATGGCACCAAAGAGAGGTATTTCAGGAATTACCCTTGAAAGTAGTACTGGGGAAGCAGTTGAGCAAGCACCAATTCACTTGCCAATATATGTAGATGCCTAACTATTTACAGAACATGAGTCAACATTAATGTGGAAGAAAAACGAGCAACAATGGTAGAAGGTAGCAAGCCAGTACAGGATCAGGGAAAGAGGAAGTTGCTGACATAATAAAGGGAGAACAAAGTTGCACAGAGAAATCACATTCAATATACATTCAAGAAACTTCGACAACATAATAAAAAGGATGAACATGAAATAGACAACACAGCAGAGGAAGAGAGAAAATAAGAGCTTGCAAGCAGTAGAACTGAGATCACTCCACGCAGAACAAGAGTCAAATGAAAAATGAGAGTTGAGAGGTAGAAATAAAAAGAAGAACAAATGCAAGGCACAATGGTAGAGAAAGTAGCACTAATACAAGTTGATGAGCCAGAACAACCAACAAATGAGCAATAGAGTGAACAGATGTAGATTCCCTCACCAATGCTAAGCATGAGAATCAAGTCCAGCTGGAGGTCGACATGTACATGAAGCAGTTCATGTGTGAGGCTACTAGTCATGACTTGCAGTTGAGCATAGACAACATGTAGAAGTGCATTGGTGGTGCAACCACACTAAGGACAATTGTGTGCATGTTTCAGGATGACCTAGACATAGGTTCCAATGCCACATGCCGAAATTCCATAGAGGCAAGAGTCTACTTTTAGCAATACAACATCAAGTAGTTTGGGGACATCACAACACAATACCAAGTTTAGCATCAATACATGACATAGAAGCATCAAGTGGATGTTGCTGAGTTGGTCTTTCCCTAAACCTCGGGTTCATAGTGTTTTGTCTTGTTAGGTTGTCTCTAACCTATTTTGTCTCACATGGGTACATGTGCAAAATTGTATTATTGTAAATATGTTGTAAGTGAAATTCCAAGTGTCACTAGTGGAATGTGAATAGTCACTATGTAATGTGAAGATTCATGAGGTTATTCTAAGAGTCAAAGGGGGCTGTCAAGGGTCACCCCACCCTTTTCTATATATAGAACCTCATAATTCATAGTACAGGCTTTTGGGAGCCAAGATTTTGGCTAGGCATTGCTTAAAGAATGCTTGGAGAGTATTGTGACAAGCCTTGGCATCTCCACAACATAGAGTGTACATCTCTGTGGAGGAGTAGCCACTATTTAGGCTAGTGGTTGTCGATGGTGTATGTATGGATGGAACTTTCACTTAATAATATAAATGAGCTAGCATGTTTTCATGCATATGTTGTTATTGTAGTTTGACTAATTTTTTTACTTTAGCAATGCATGTTATTTAACTTACACATTTGTGTATGAACTATTTTGGATGTGATTGTATGAATCTTATTGAAGACATGTTGTTGTATTAACCCATCACTTTGGATTGTGGACTATTCCTCTTTCGTCCTCTGATGTCATTTAGCTTGTGTGTTCCTTTCATGCTGTGTATGTTACACAATCGTTTTTCACATCTCTTGCACATCCCCATGACATACCTCGAAGTTCCAGAAAAATGACCATCATGCAGTGTACTCATCCTGATATGCAACTCAGATCCTCCCTACAACATTAATTTGAAAATGCCTTGAGCTTCCCCTCAAGAAAATGGCTCTAAAACCCTAATTGTAGAATCATCATGCCCCTGACACTAAAAAAATGTGATGGTGTCTAGTTGCATTATACTATCCCCATGATGCGAGTGCATTTTTTTCTTGGATACTAGTGATGATACCTAAAAGACAATTTTCCCAAAGAGGACAAGAAGCTTCATGATCTAGAGGCTTCCAGAATGATGAGTTGGAGGTTGTTCGGTGTGGATGAGGTCGAGTTCTCTCAACTTAGCCTATTGGTATTAACCCTATGAGCTACCTCATTGAGATGGGGACCTTCCCCTATATTTGGAGAGATCCTAACTCCCTTTACTTACCTATTGTGGAGTAGGTAAACATCCTCTATAGAAAGAGGTGATCCCTCTAGTCCTAGAGTGGGTCTAGTCGTAAATAGAAAAACCTAATGGAAACTTCCTTAAACTAGAATCGAATAAGAGGGTATACCTCTTAGAACACTAATCCTCTTGATAATGACATCGCTTCCTTGCTCCAACTTCTTTTCGTTATTCTCCTTCAAATACCTAAAACAAATACACAAGAGACAACAGCAAATGTAATATCATAAAATTGCATTCAATTTACTTAAAAAGTCAAGGAATTTTAAGCCATCAAATGTAATATGACACTCAATGTAGGAAATAAATCATTTGTTTTATTGATATAAAGCTCAGAAAGAGATACAACCAAAGTCTTGACATTGCAGGTCTCCTTCGACATATCTAGGTTCAAATACCACTTCTAGCATCTCATGATTAGCCTCAACAATGGAAGTTTAAGGCTTCTTTCCTTCAGTTCCAAGCCAAACAAAATACACTATTATCCATTTACACACATAAACTAGAAGGTAGAAAGCTATAGATATCTTGTTGGTTATTCAAGCTCCAAAAAATACTAGTTCATCATGGAAAAGGAGGAGTTTATATAGCTTTGATGGAAGGGAGATGGTTCCTCTTATGATGGGAGAGGGATTATCTCTTTGGTTGGTTCCATTTTTAGAGGGGAAAGGAGCCCAAATAGACTCCCTCAGCTCTATCCAGCCCAACCATTTACCAGACTTCCATTCATGAAGCTTCTAGAGTTAGAAGCTTCGACTCCATTTTCTAAAACTTACCAAAAGAGGATTGGTGCAAGTGATGAAGGGCTCACTTGCACTGTTCAGCACTAGGCCTAGTTTCAAGCTCTACAAATTGGCGCGGGGAAGGAACTGATCACTAACATCGGCCTTGAAAATTGGGATTGAAGTAAGATTCTTGGGAAATTATGCAAGAGGGGAATGTTCAACACATGAATAGGGATGTAAAGGCATACTCTTCATGATGGGAAAGCACATAGAGTTCACTGTATAGGTCCTCCAGGATTGAGGAATGAGGAGTACAAGGACAATGACAAAATGTTGTGTAACTGATGCCCCGTAAAGCGTGAAGGCTAAACTAAAGTGAGGGGTGAAATGCTTTACAAGTAGATGTGTGAGAGACAGTTGTTGGAAAACTTGCAACCAAGCATAGATACATATACATCACTAAAAACTATGATAAATGATACATGAATCATGGTATGGACGCAACCATCTAAGGAAAGATAATGTAAATGGATCCAAGGTATGGGCACAACCATCCAGTAAAGAGGATCATATCGAACACAAGGTATGGTCACAACCATCTAATAACGAGAATGATCACATATAAAAACTCATGGTATGGTCACTGCCATCCATCTAAGCGAGACATGTATATCAGCATGACCATGTCACACTGGCTTGCAACTTGGACTTTATTAATCTGAGCACAGGGTCTTGCGCTCCAACACAATGTGATCAAAGGAAAAATTTTAACATGTGAATAGATGTGTTGAAGTCAAACATGTTAGAAAGTCACTTGATTACCGGTCAGTGATGTGAACTGTTAATAAGCAGGAGAGAAACCACCAATAATGACAATGGAACTTAAGGTACCAGCAGCAAAATCCATGGAATATGAATAAGTAACTGAAGTCAAACACCCATGAAATCAATCGATCGAAAGCCAATGATGTGAAATTTTCATCGAGTGCGAAGAACTTGCCATTAGGGCATGCAAGCTCTAAGCTACTAGAGGGGAGTCTCTTGGCAAACTTTCCGGATAATGAACTAAGGTCGATAGGAAGTGACCTTGTTGAAGGAGGGACATGATGTATCCCACATCATCGATGTGAGACAAAGGGACGTAATGATTATGGATGACACTAAGAATTAAGAATGAGTGTAACTGCAAAAGGATCACTCTTGAACATATCGAGGACACAATTCTGGAGTTTGGTAGCTTTTGGATCCATAGGATCAGAGGTCATGATGATGTGGTAGAGATCAAATGGAGAGGAAAAAATGAATGGCCCAACCTAGGAAAGTCAACGATGAAGTGTGGGTATCCCAAGTGGACAAGAAGAAGAAAGTTTCATGTTCAAGAGTGAGCTACCGACACAAATGATAGAATTTCCCATTTTCCCCCACCATTTTTGATAGGTACACCAATTATTTTGTATGGAAAGCTTGAAGGGGATAGCATGCGCTTGCACTATAAGTCCATCCTTCGGATGAATCAGACCTAGTAATATTAATGAGCCGTAGGAAAGAGAAGTTCATGCCTACATGGTGATGAATCTAATGTCGTTTTAGTTTAACGAGTCTGACAAAGGTGTAACTCTATATATTTTTCATGTTTAGAGAGCTTGAAAAGGACATGGAAGAGAAAACTCAAAAATGTCCCTTTTCGTACATTTGCGTTTCTCGAGCCTGAAAAGGTAGAAAATAATACTTGATAGAACTGCTTAACCATGTCAGTCAAGGAGTACCTTTGTCATAAATATTTTCTCCCAGCGCAAAAAAGGGGTAAATGTATACTGGGTAAACAATGTTTCACAACCTTTAACAAGTTCAGAATGACAAGAGATTGGCAATATTTTCATTTTTTAACTGTCGAAAAGAGTTGAAAGAAGACCTCCCATTTTTATTCTCTTCAACGAGTCAAAAATGGAAAAATACTCGGCGATATTTTCATTTGAGTTTTTTACAAGTCAGAAAAGAGCTTAAACACAACTCAACACCATCATCAGCAATCCATCACCTGTCACTGCACAGGAGAAAAACACATTATCCAATTTATAAGGTAAAAATAGGTGAAAAAGGCTTTGAAAACCCTAAAATGTCATGAAAAAGTGAATAAAAAGGGAAATAGTAAATTATTTTTTACCATTTACCTTGTTACCTTGTGTGGTGTAATTTTTACCCATTTGTGCCATAGATTTTCAAGAGCAGATTGCGGCAGATCTAGGAGGCCGATTGACGAACCATGAGTTGTACATAAGAGTTCAGACCCTTAGTTTCATTTTCATACATGTTTTTCCTATTTTTAGCCATTTTTTGGAATTTTTGAGGAGATTTTGGCAAAAAAAAAATTTCCCTCGATCAGCGTGAGATCTAGGCTCACGATCACATCGATCTAGGCTTATTTAGCACAGTCACTTGCACCGTCAGTGCTACTATTTTTAAAAGATTTTCACTGGCACAAACAGGACAAAAAATTTCATTTTCGCCTAACTTCCTTGCTGCAAATCTGAAATTTCCTGGTCCAATACTAATGTTGACTTGAATATTTGGTGTGTGCAGGAAAATACAGTGAAAAAATGGTTGATTGGAAAGAACTTGAGCATGAGGCAATTGATGCACAAGCATTGGTAGATCAAAATTGTCTGGATTCTCTAAGGAACTGTGGGTTGCTCAAATTCTTCCTTACAGTGGGCCTTCGGGCTCAACTTGAGCTATTGCAATACTTGGTTAGTCTTTGGGATGTCGGTCAGGATGTCTTTGTGATCTAGGACCAAGAGCTAGAGCTAGAGACCTCAGATATATACTTCATCACCAGACTGTCATGAATAAGGGAACCAGTCAATGTGTATGGTCTAGGCCCATTAGGATAAGTGTGAACATGCTGCTGGCAAAACATTGCATAGAAGCACTGAAATCAAAAAGTGGTAAGGTTGATATCATGAGTGTTAACGACATTGTATTGAAAGCATTCATCCTTATCATAAATAGAGTTGTTGGGGATCAGGCATTGCATGAGTCCAACAAGTCCAAATTCCAATATGCCTTAGACTGCACAATGCCCACTATCTTCAATTGGGCAGAAGCCATGAAGGTAAACATGAAGCATGAGCTATCCAAATCCAAGGCAGGGAACTTAAAATAGTTTGGATATGAATTAAGCAAAGTCTTTTGGTAGAAATCACATAAGAGAAATTTTTGGTCGATGCATTTCGAACCAAGAAGTGTGGTTCATCATTACGACTAGATGAAGAAGAAGACCATGGCAAAGGCTTAAATAGAGAGCAATGTAGAGACATAATTTCAAGTAACAACTATATTTGAACAATAATATTTAAATTATGATATTAATTTATTAATATATTAAAAACAAATAATATTCAATAACGCCTACATTAAATGACTAGTTTTTGAAATAAATATTTAAATAATGATATTATTTCATTAATTTATTAGAAATATTAATAGGTAATGGCTATATTAAACAACTAGTTTTTGCAAAATAACATTTAAATTAATTTACTAAAACTAAATATGGTTCTCATTGTGGTGACCTTCCTTTTGGAGTGGATCCCACTATTTCACTATCAACTGGCAGAGGTAAAGTCCCCACTGCCACAAGACCCATGGATGGTCCGATGGAGTGAAATAATGCCCAGAACCAGGGTGGGCTAGCATATGTCATACAAGCCCGCCTTCTTTTTGTGGCTGAGGCGTCAGCTGATCGTGGTAGAGGATTGGCCATATAGTGGTACTGACTTCCTTGATGATCCTAACATGTTGCTACCAGAGGGAGAATATTTTGATGATGGAGGTAAGAAAATCAATTTTAACTTTTTAATTCTTTTATTGTTTTTGAAATATATGTATTCATGACATTTCGATTTTGTAATTGCATATGTAGGACTAGAGCGACACTCAAAATAGTATGATCACGGTAATCAACACAGACCTGAATAGTGCCCTACTTCTTAGTTACCAGTATGATATTTGACACCCAATCTGTCAAAGAGATTGGATACATAAATCTAGCTTTGAGAAGTTTTTCAACTTCCCCTTTAATGGCGACCACTTTTCTAGCGTGCACTGGATGAAGTCGTTGCTAAACAGGCTTTGTGTTAGGATAAGTCATAATCTCGTGGATGACTATACTTGGGTCAATGCCAAGAATTTCTTCATATGACCATGAAAAAGCATCTTGAAATTCTTGAAAAAGACGAGTAAAGAGCTTGATCTCATCAGGAGAACAAGCTACACAAATATCAACATTTTCAACGATACCTAGCTTACTATAAATGTCAATGGGCATCGTTTCAGTAATATTACCCATGTTTCCTTCCGACCAAAAGTCATGAGTCATAATAGGCATTTGAAGTGGTTGGGTCAGGAAATGAGAAGATAAATTCTCAAGACAAGTAGACATGACTGTCTGTCTAGGCAAGAACAAGGAATGATGATGAGTACCATTCCATGGTGCTTCCTCTAGAGACATAATTTCCATGATACTTTCATTAGAAGGAAAAGTCTCAATTAAGGGATTGGGGGAATCCAAAGAACCAAGCCATGGGGATTGATAATACGTGTCAAGAGACATACTCAAAACAGTATGATCGGTAGGTATCCAAGCTAAAGCTGAAACCATCTCCACATAATTGATCTTGGTAGGGTTTAACGGCATGAAATCACCCCACGTATCAAGAAGATCGGGAGAGGAAATGACCCAAGGATCAGAGTTGATCGAGGTCATGTTGACTAAGCCAACATGTGGAGGTGAGAGAGGACACATACCCATCAAGACAGGATCCTTGAAAAGTTTATCCAAGCCCCACACTCTAATAAGGAGCACCGATATGCTTCATGTATGGAACTTTGCCATCCGAGGAAGAAGAAGGGAAGAAAGACAACTGATTTACCATGACAATTTTCCCTTAATGGGGAAGATGGAGCATGCGAAATAGAGAAGAGGTCACAACATGCATAACATGCATCCAACTCCATCCAAGTAGAATACTATAATTAAGATTTTCATCCACAATTTCTACTTTAACATGTACTGTCTTGCCTTCCAAGGTAATGGCAAGATGAGGAAGGACACATAATGGTTGAAAATCATGCCCATCAAAAGCTTCCAAAGTGTTAGGTGATTGGTTCAAGGTAGATGAACCAATTTCCTTCCAACAAGAGATAGACATGATGCAGGTGGAAGCACCTTCATCAATGATGGTCCTGTGAATTATCTTCTCATTAATTATCACCTGAATGAGAAAGGAAATCTGATGAGTTAAGTATGGAACATGGTTTTCCATATAAAAAAAAATGAGATTGGAGTTAGATGGATCAATACCTCCAATATCTTACAACAAGGCTTTCTGCTAAGAAGGATAGATCTGAAGGACCTTGAGAGTAGACATAGTTGATAGTGCTTGAGCCAAATCATCAACAATGTTATAATGTTGAGTGGCTCGAGCATTCAAACTATACGAGAAATTTCGAAGCACACCTCAAGAGGGTGGTTGAATAACAAAATTAGGATTAGGTTGCTCTATATGGATAAGACTAGAGGAAGATGAGATAGAGGAGGAAGGGGAATCTTCTCTCTTTTTCCCTGTTGTTGGAGTAGGTGTTTGATAATCTTTTGATCTGGTAGCCACATTTACAAGCATACTCATCATAAACACTTGGGAAACCGAGGAAGTAGAAGACTGAGGCTTGTCTACCATTTGGGTCTACTGGGATGGAAAGGGCTCTTTGAAGACAGTTGAGGTCCCTTTGAGAAAGCAACTAACTTCAAACTTTTGGGGACAATATTTTGTACAGTGATCCTCCTCATAGATGAGGCATGGATATTTGAGCATCCTTTGAGAAGCATCACTAGCAGACGACTTAGGAGGGCCTTTTTTTGGGGCATCGACTTTGGCCTTGGCTTTACCCTTATTTTTACCTTTAGAGGATTTGTCTGCTGTGGTATACTAGAAAACGTGAACCTTAGAGGTTTTACTAAGACCATCTGAATTTCAAGAGGGATCATTGGAACCAGTGTTTGATACCACATTTTGCTTGGAAGAAGATTTCATGGGGGTCTGAGACATGAAACCAATCACTCATCAACAGGTGGGGTAGCTGAAGACTTCGACGATGTTATATCTAATGATGGTCCTGGAGCATTGGGTAACATATCATATAACATGGCAGATTGCGAGTAGATGAGGTCTAAATACTGGGCATAAGCGATGGCTTGCTCCTTAGTGACAAAGCCACCCATAACTATGTTCTCAACAATTTTTTTGACGAATGACTTGGTAAACCATTCGGTCAACAACTGATCAACAATTTCGTACCTCATCATGCGATACCAATGCCTCCATTCATGGGTGTGATTGGAGATATGGGTCACAGTGTCTTGCTTAAGGGATGTAAGCAGATGGGTGCTAGTTTCATAGTGAACTAGCAGATGAAAATGTGTGAGGAAAGCCATAGCAAGAGTGTTAAAGTCATTGTAGGTACCTCAAGTTAATTCAATGTACCACTTGGCTGCAGCACCTATGAGAGTTCATTGAAAAATTTGAAGATGAATAGAATCATCAACGTACGAATTGGAGGAGCACTAGAGGTAATATGTCATCATGTGGACTTGGGGGTCATCCTTTCTTTTTCCCTCAAAATTCGAACAATCGCTCAGAATATTGGACGGGACTCGACGCCAGTATGGAGAATGAAGAATGGGATCATTCATGATTCTAGAAACATCTGGCAGCTCCAATGTGGCCAAGAATGGTAATTGCATAATAAAAGTCATTTGGGGCCTCTGAGTAGGCTCGGACTGTAGAACTCATCCTTGTTGGTAAGGACTATTTCCCCATAGTGGAGGATTTTGTCCATACGGAATTTGATTTTTCCCCCACTGTAGGTTACCTTACCCTTAGGGAGGATTCTAACTCAGGTAACCTTGATATTGTCTGGCCATAGGCTGTTGATAAGAAATATATGAGTTAAAATGTTGTCAAGCCTATTGGCCTTGGACATACAGATTTTGCACCTGTTTCCCCTGGACAAATGGGTTATGAACTTGTTTCCCTTGGACATAAGGATTTTGCGCCTGATTCCCTTGGACATAAGGATTCTGAACCTATTTCCCTTGGACATGAGGATTTTGAGACTACTGGTGCAGGACTTGACCTTGACATTTCAAAGGTTGACCTTGTTGATATGAGTATAAGGTCTTCTACTGCCTGGGCTCACCTTGTTGCTGCAAGGGCTAGCCTTTTTGCTGTAAAGGTTGTCCTTGCGGCTACAAAGGTTCATCTTACGAAGGCATAGGTTGGGAAGCTTGGTGAACAAACTCCGTTTGTGGCTGCAAAGTTTTTTGCAATTGTTGAAAGGGTTGCCCCTGTGGTTGTTGCAGTTGTCCTTACTGCTACATTATCTTCCCTTGTTGTTGCAAGGATGGCCCTTGCTGTTGCAAGTGTTTCCCTTCTACTACAAGGGTTGCCCATGTTGTGGGAAGGGTACTTGGACAGATCTTGGAGCAATACCTTGAAGGTTCCCAAATTGGATCTGGCCATATCCACCAAACACAATGGATGGACCAAACTGAACATAAGGTCCAGCTTGAGGGACGTAAGGCAGATTTACCACTTCTTGTGAACCATATGGAACATAAGGAGGTTGGAATGGACCCTAATCAACATATGACTGATGGTTCAGTTGCTGGTATTGGACATTACTCGATCTAGAATGACCATCAAGGTTCAAAAATAGCACCGTAAGAGGGCTAATTCATTCAAACCATGTGAGTTTGTGAGCCACTCACATTGGTTGTGCTAAAGGTCATGGAGATATTCGGATCTTACTCCCCAAGTGTTGGTATAGCCTATCCACTTACTCGAGGGGTCGAAGAACTTATAGAGATTTGACTCAAGATTGTCAGTTGAACCAAAAGAGTCAGTTGAAACGACGAAACGACCAGATTTAGAATGGTGGGTTGCACTGTAACTGAAGTGACTACAATATGCACAATTGGTTGAGAGTTTGGGTTTTGAACAAATAAACTTGAGGAAGGCATAGCTCCAGATAACGAGATAAGGTTGTGGTATAATGATGAAACACTAGGATTGCTCGACACCAACTAATCTAGAAAGGTATAACCATGTGACAGTGAAGGCCCTCTATACTTAGGGTAAACGTTGGTCGAAATGCTTCCTGTGTAAGGGAAACCTTCAGGAGGGAATTTATATCCCTGTTCATCAACAATGTGAGGAGTGTGTGTAGCAGAAGCCTTTGAGTGACCTAGAGAGGAGACTAGAATCTCACCTTTTGATTCCATGGGTGGAAACAAATGACGACAGACAACTGAACATGTTGGAGGGGATAATTCCCAAGGAATATGCAGTTGTTCATACGGACTGTACAGATGCTGCAATGATATCACAATAGGATCGAAAAAAGGATTTAGAGGGAAAACAACTAGTCGTTGCTGACCTTCAGGGCCAAGGGACTCTCGGGAGTCTAGATAGGATTATCCGTAGATTCTGAGCCAGATTCGTAGGGTGACCTAGTATCTGATGGGGGAGGAGAAGATGACAAAGGTTGAATACTCAAAACAATTCCAAGTTCAACACCTTGATCGTTGAGTGATTGCAGAAGTTTAGGAAGAGGCTCCTCAGATGATCTGTTAGATGGAGGAGTGGAAGAGGAACTAGGTGAACCTAATGGTTCTGCCACGATTCCTTTGTCTCAAACAATAAGAGAAAAGAGATTGATTTAACAGTTTCTCCAAAATGTATTAAAGGTATACTCACGATGTAGTCCAGAAAAATACTATCAGGAATGTGATGTGATCATGGGTAACTATTTTTTGAGATGCTAAAATGGACTGGTGCCTTTTCATGTTTTAAGAGTCGATAAAAAGGAAAAGATGACTCTATTAATTTCAATTTAAACGAGTTCCAAAGGACAAGTGATCGATGATATTTTAAATTTAGAGAGTCAAAAATACCAAAAATGATTGCTCAGGATAATCTAGGCAAAAGGATAACTAGGTAACCATGAAATACAGAATACCTCTTGGTGAATCAAGAAGTATGGGTAGGAAATCTCCCCGAATGTTGTGTTCGGTGTATCACGTTTACAAGGCGGTAGACTCGGCTTCCTGTGGATAGAGGATTTCAAACCTAGTGGGGTCTCCCTTTATATACGCGATGGTATGGGGAGCACAAGTTTGTCCTAGCGATGTCTAGTGCTGAAGCAAAGAACAGCTGCTAGTTTTAAATATGCCATAACACATCTCTAGCCTAGACTTCTAAAATGTGGGCGCTAAGTTTCAAATGTGCCTTAGGTTAATTGAATACATTTTAGAGCTTATCTTGAAATTATGTCTTAGTTTTCAGGCCCTATCAATATGACTTAAAAAACTCCTATATGTAGATAAATGAGACAAAACCATTTCAATTCAATGAATGTTTACACTAATGAGAGTAGAGAAAACAAGCAATGCAAAAAACAAGCAACTAAAAGCAAGATGATTGTTCAGTACTTCACCTTTTGAAAACAAAATAATGAAAAGATATTTCCACTTCCTATCTTCCAATCAAATTCACTTCAACTAGTCGTTTCTGTTGGATAGGTAAATCCCCTCTACGGATAGAGGCGATCCCTACTAGCCCAACAGGGGTCTAGCAACAATCAAACAATGCTACACTGCAGGTTCCTAGTTGTAGTTAACAAGTGGGTGAGAGTAACCTACTTGGATTCCAACGCTTGTTTGTCGAAGAGATACTCCTCTCGCTCCTTCGCTGCAGCCGATCACAATTCTCCGCTATCCTCGTGGACGAACACCTGCACGAACAAAAGAGAGCAAACAAGAGCGTAAAACCTACTAACAACAACTATGTATCGGTCAGGAAAGATACAATTTGCATTAATCAATCATTGAAAAAATGTAAATGGAACCATAAGAGTAGTCATCTATCTTTATTAACAAAAGTAGAGTAAGGTACAACCGATGTCCTGACGCTGAGTCCTTCCCTAGAGGGTCCAGCCAGCATATCTTTCAAGCATTCACCTTTGGAGCAAATCTCCCAAGTCAAAAGGTCTCTCTCTCACATACGAGGCAACAAGCTCATGACCTTTCTCAAGCTCAAAGCAATCCTCACACAACACACCAAAGCCTACAAAGAGCAGCACTAAAATGCACAAAGAATTCCTCAATCAAAGTATATATGTTCCAAACTATCTAACTAGCTGCTCATGGGCAATGGAGGGGGCTTATAAAGGAGAAGGAGTCTCCATGAATAGGCAAAGGATGAGTTCTCCCCCATAATAAGTGGATGGTCAGTCGAACAGACATGCCAGAGGAAGGATGGCGACCTCAACAATGCTAACAACCAGTTCTGGAGGGATCTGGAAGGCTGGTTGTTAGAACAAATTCGCCCAAACAGGATCAGCGCGGAAAACCCGTGAACTGCCACGCTGACATCGCAAACCTATGTAGAAGAGGTCTGGTCAGTGCGAAAAGGACAAACGGAGGGTGCGTTGTTCGAAAAATGGGACCAGCACGGAAAATACGTGTGCTTCCGTGCTGGCAGCGCAACAGATACATTGGCCTCCGCCCGTCAGCGCGTTTATTTGATTAACAGTCGCGATGATTCATTTGACTTAGGCAAAGAGGGTTTTTTTAGCCATTTTGAGGAGCATGAGCATAGGTGAATGTGGTTTCAAACACAGTGGAGAGACTGGCATGAAGGCAGTGACATTTTACTGTGTAACAGATGCCCCCTAAAGCATGAAGCCCGAGAGAGTGGGAGGGGTGAAATGCTTTACGAGACTGCTGGACTGGAACACCACTAGAGAGAACCTGTAGGCGGATACAACTGATAGTTCAATTACATGTAGTCTAGGCATGGGCGCAGCCATCCAAAAGACATATAGAAAAAAGGTCTATGGCGTGGACGCAGCCACCCAGCTGAGAAGACCATAATGATAAAAGGTATGGTCGCAGCCATCCTTAA